>QEPC01015122.1:597027-647553 GCA_003113815.1 Sphenodon punctatus | reverse complement strand
CCGTGGTCCCGTTCCCGGCACGTCTGTTTGGGTCGTTTTCCAACCCCCGGCCGTGGTTGCGCTGTTCGCCCCCCCTGGTGGTTCGCTGTGGTGAACCGGCCGCCCGTAACGTCTGAAAATACCCATTAGTAGTAATGGGGGACTTCAACTACCTGGATATCTGTTGGAAATCAAACTCTGCTAAGAATGGAATATCCAATACATTCTTGCCTTACCTTACTGACAACTTAATCTTTCAGAAGGTGGACGAAGGAATGAGGAGGTTGGCTGTCTTGGACTTGATCCTTACTAACAGGGAAGAACTCGTTGATGAGGTGAAAGTAGTGGGAAACTTTGGTGGAAGTGATCACATCATTTTAGAATTCATGATATCAAAAAAAGGGAAAGCTGAGCATATAGTGTACCCTGGACTTTAGGAAAGCTGATTTTAATACACTTAGAGAAAAGCTAGGTAGGATTCCATGGCTAGAAATTCTAAAGAAGAAAGGAGTCCAGGATAGGTGGGAGCTTCTGAAAAACGAGATACTGAAAGCACAATTGCAAACAATTCCAATGAGGAAGAAAAATGGGAGACATCTAAAGTAACCAGTGTGACTGCAAAAGGAGCTTTCTGATGAGCTGAGAATTAAAAAGGACATATATAAGAAATGGAAGGAGGGACAGATCACCAAGGATGCGTACAGATGAGTAGCCCTAACCTGTAGGGACAGTGTCAGGAATCCTAAAGCTCAGAATGAGCTGAGGCTTGTGAGAGATGCTAACAACAAAAAAAGGGGGTTTTCATCTATGTCCGAAGCAAGAGAAAAAACAAGGAAGTAGTAGATCCACTGCTTGGTGAAGATGGCAAAAAACAGGTGAGAGAGAGAAGGCGGAATTGCTCAACTCCTATTTTGCCTCCGTCTTCTCCTACAAGGAAAATTCAACCCGACAAGAGTAGTACTAATGATGAAGGGAAGGAATTGCAGCTCAGGATAGGTAAAGAGCTGGAAAGAAAACACCTAGCTACTTTAAATGAGTTCAAGTCCTTGGGACCAGATTAATTAAATTATAGGGTAATGAAGGAACTTGCAGATGTAATATCAGAACCTTTGTCTATAATCTTTGAGATCTCTTTGAGAACGAGTGAGGTGCCAGAAGACTGGAGATGGGCAAATGTTGACCCTATCTTCAAAATGGGGAAAAAGGAGGATCCGGGAAACTACAAACCAGTCAGCCTGACATCAATACCTGGAAAGATTCTAGAGCAGATTACAGAGCAGTCAATCTATAAGCATTTAGAAAACAATGTTGTGATTACTAGGAGCCAGCATGGGTTTGTCAAGAACAAGTTATGCCAGATTAATCTTATTTCCTTTTTTGATTGAGTTACTAGTTTAGTAGATCATGGGAATACTGTGGATGTAGTATATCTTGATTTTAGCAAAGCATTTGACAAAGTCCCCTATGATATCCTTCTTGACAAGCTGGTAAAATATGGGCTAGATGATACTACTGTTAGCTAGATTTACAGCTGGTTGAAGAACCATATAGAAAGAGTGCTCATAAATGGCTCCCCACCAGTCTGGAGGGCAGTATTGAGTGGGGTGCCTTAGGGCTCAGTCCTGGGCCCTGTACTGTTCAACATCTTTATTAATTACTTGGATGAAGGAGTAGAGGAGATGCTTATCAAATTTGCATATGACCCAAAACTGGGAGGGATAGCTAACACCTTAAAAGACAGAAACAATATTTAAATTGATCTTGACAGGATAGAAAGCTGAACCAAAAAGTAACAAAGTGAAATTCAAGAGAGATCAATGTAAAGTTCTGTATTTATGTAAGAAAAATCAAATGCACAAGTATAGGATAGGCGATACCTGGCTTGGCAGCAGTACATGTAAAAAGAATCTTGGATTTGTAGTTGATCTCAAACTAAACATGAGTCAGTATGTGATGCAGCTGCTAAAAAGGTTAATGCAATTTTGGGCTGCATTAACAGAAGCATAGTGTCGAGGTCACAAGAAGTAATAGTTTCACTCTATTCTGCACTGGTCAGACCTCATCTGGAGTACTATGTCCAGTTCTAGGCACTGCATTTTAAGAAGGACACTGACACATTGAAACAGGTTAAGAGGAGAGTGACAAAGATGGTCAGGGGTCTGGAAACCAAGTCCTATGAGGAAACGTTAAAGGAGCTAGGTATTTGTCACCAGGGTAGGGGGGGTTGGACTCACAATGGGGGGTTCACTCGCAACTGAGGTTTGTTCCTGGCTCAAGGAGGGTACATGGAGGGTACATGGTGGGTTCCTGGCTCATGGTGGGTAAATCCCTGTCAGGATAGAAGTGTGGCCTTACGAGTCTCTGAGAACTCAGGTCTCTATCATCATTGGGCGCCAAGGAGCACGGAGGAGCCAAGTCTTGCTCCACACACACACGCGTTGCACTTCCTCGTGGGTCAGAGGGGAAGGGTAGTGCGTGGGGGTCATGTGAAGGGAAGGATAATGAGGAACCCAGGGGGAGGGGCAAGGAAGACAGGGGCTCTCAACAGGGCAGGAGCACAACCCAGGAGCGGGAGGGGGGAGGGACAGCAACACTTACCAAACACTCTTCTTCAGTCTCACACTCAACCAGGAACGAAAATGCAGGGTCAAACAAACACACGGGGCTCTAGGAGGTCGCTCACGCTCTCACTCAGTCACAGGAAAAAGAACAACAATAATGCCAAACTTAGCTTTCACTCGCAAGGGGCCGGTCTCTCCGTAATCACCAGCGCCATGTTGGAGCCAGTGCTGTGCTTTTGACAGGAAGGCCCCGCCCCCATATGCGCTCACAAGCGCTCGGAGCACCGCGGCAGGGGCACGCCCACAGTGTGTACAGGCACTGGGGGCATGGCTGCAGAATCCGTGTTGGGGCTGGTTGCCCTGGGAGACAGCACAAGGGGGCCTGCGTGCTGCTCATTCGGTGGCGGGACCCGACCAAGGCAAACCCCGTGGGGGCGCCACTGTGGGGCCCTCCACTGTGACCAGAGCCGCCGCCGGGAGGTGGGGCTCACAGTATGTTTAGCCTGGAGAAGAGAAGATTGAGGGGAGACATGATAGCTGTCTTCAAATATTTGAAGGGCTGTAACACAGAAGATGGAGAAGACTTGTTCTCTGTTGCTCCTAAGGGCAGGACTAGAACCAATGGGATCAAATTACAAGAAAGTAGATTTCCGCTAAACATTAGGAAGAACTTCCTAACTGTAAGAGCTGTTCGACAGTGGAACAGACTACCTAAGGTGGTGGTGGGCCCTCCTTCGCTGGAGGTTTTCAAACAGAGGCTGGGCGGCCATCTGTCAGGGATGCTGTAGCTGTGGATTTCCTACATTGAGCAAGGGGTTGGACTACATGACCTCTGAGGTACCTTCTAACACAAGATTCTATGATTCTATGTAAGTTTACTTTGTGAAACAATACAGGTTTTGCCTACTATGTGGTGGGTTCTCTGGTGTCTTGATACTATTCCTTTATTTGAAACACTCTTGATTCCATGACTTCCCAATAGCCTTTGCTCAGATCTACAACCAGAACTACCTAAGCAACTATTAACCAGTTTTCTTTAATTCAGTCATGAAGACTAGGTTGGCCTATAATGCACATAAAAGTGTGGTTTCTTGCATATGTACATATGCGTTTGTAAAACATCAAAAATAACACATCTTATTGTCTGTCTTGTGGACTCACTGATATTTACATAGTTTCTTTGCCTACAGCAGACTTGAACCCCCAACCTTCCCATTCTTTTTCCAGTATCATACCACCAAAACTACTTGAAAAATTGCTAGTCCCCCGTCTACTTCAATCATGGAGACAGGCACTGCATATTGGTCCTATAAAGAGTTTATATTTAGAGTCTTACGGTGTGGCTCAGCTTTGGGGCAACTGTGCCAAAGGTCCTAACTTCTATGTCATCCTCTGTCTGTCCAAGTCCATTTTTATCAGCGGACATAACATTAGTGGACATTTATTTATACACATAGACACACACATTCAGGTATTACCCAGACTAATAAATTCAATATTCATTTCACCTTTAATCCTACTATGAATGTTTGGGTGCTTGCATTTTCTCCCACCTTCTCTTCATTCTTCTCTCCTTCCACTGTGAATTGGCCAGGCATGTCGCTATCCAAGAAAGATTTTAATAAAAAGTATCATAAATTTAGACCTCAGAAAGATCAAGCTCAGCTTAACCTCTCTTGGAGTATTTTTAGACGTGACGTTACTGCGGGTGATCACGCTTTTACCTGCATGGCCACCTGTGATGCCACCATGTTGGATCCAGCCTGCCAGATGTTTTCCCAGGGCCGGATCTGGGGTTTCCCTGGACCATGGCAGTTTTTAGCCCAGGCTGTGACTTGGGTCCATTGCTGAGTCACAGCCTGGGCTAAGCGCTGCCGTAGCCCAAAAAAGCCATCTCCAGACCGGGGCAGAGAAGGCCGTCAAGTCTGATGGCCCGCTCTACCTGACCCCAGTCGGGGGCTTCTCCAGGTGCACGTGGTGGCCTCATAGGGCACAGCGGCAGCCCGTCAGGGAGGTGGATAGGCTGCACTTAGCCGCGCAGGAGGCTGAGCCTTCAGACCCACATCCTCATGCCGCCTCGCCCTCTTCCTGGCCTGGGCCACCAACACCCACCATCCACATCTGTTCGGCGGCCGGGCCAGATGCTGGCTGCAGTGAGGGCCCTCATCCTGGCCAGGATCAAAGTGCGACAGCGTAGTGCACGTCACATTTATAAATATCCTTGGAGAAGAATATCACAAATAGGCTCTGGCTGTTAAAAAGGTTTTGCCTGAAAGTTTTATCATATGCCAGTCTTATTTGTAACATCACTGTGCAGCATACCTAGTTTGCTATCTAGCATGTTGTGGAAGAATAGTTAGTCTTTGAGATACTTGTGGTCCATGTCATAAAGTTCCTTTTACATTAGGATGGGAATACTTAAATTCAGAACAACTGGGAAGGTCAATATCTGGGAATTTTGAAATTAATAACTGTAAACAGACGTAAAAGTGCAAGGGCTGCAGCTGTTCAATGACAGACCTTGGGGGAAAGCGAGTTATTAATTTATTATTAATTATTATTTTATTATTATTATTATAAGAATTTATATAGAGCAAGCAATGTACCCAGTGCTTACAAAGAATAAGATAGACATGGTTCCTGCTCGAGAGCTTACAATCTAAAGACAGGGGGAGGGGAGACAGGGAAGGGGAAATATCCAAAGCTGGGGATCAGCCACTGAGAACGTCCCAGCTCATGTTGTCCTCACTAGGCTTACGTGATGCATGGAGGGCACTGACAGCCATGCGGCCACTCCCAGACGACTGGGGAGTTCATGATAGGTCATAGGGAAGAAAATGGTCTCTAAGGTATGTTGGGCCCAATTTCTTTAGGGCATTATAGGTCAACCAGCACCTTGAATTAGGGCCAGAAGGTTATAGGAAGTCAGTGCTGGATTCATTTGAGAAAGTGGAGTTTTATTATTGCTTCCCTTTGTTTATTATTAGGAACCGTAACCAGATCTCACTGAAAGGATGACTGAACCAGAACTGTAAATATATCATTGGGCCTTTTAACACAGACGGAGGTGGGTGGAGGGATGGGTGTTCTGCCATGGTGTGTGTGTGTGTGTGTCCATTTACAAGGACACCTACCCACCTCTACCCATGGAGCCTCTTTCAGTTTTCTGGAGAGCTCCGTGGGTGGGGATCGGTGGGTGGAGATCAGTGGGTGATGGGTGGAGGTGGGTGTTGCATGGGAGTACGTACGCACGCACCCCCCCCCCATCCCACTCAGTGTTCACATGGGCGAGCACCGAGCGGACACCCATCCCCCGCCCACTGACCGCTGGCCGTATACACGGACTGCACACCCACCCGAATACCAAGGGGGGGGGGAACATCTGTGTAAAAACGACCATTAATCATTAAATACTCCTGAAGACCAAAACAATAACTTAAGTCACTGGCTATTTTTACATGGATGCCCCACCCCCGGCTTGGTGTTGGGGTGGGTGTGCAGGGGGGGTGTCCGTGTATACAGCCAGCGGTGGGCAGGGGGATGAGTGTCTGCTTAGCGTTTGCCCGTGTGAACACCACGCAGGATGGATGGAGGTGTATGCGTGCTCCTGCACAACACCCACCTCTGGAAAACCAGAGGAGGCTCCATGGGTGGAGATGGGTGTGTGTCCATGTAAACAGACACACACACCTCCACCCACCATGGCAAAACACCCATCCCCCCACTGCATCCGTGTAAAAAGGCCATTTGTTGTTCTGGAAGAGGATCCATTGCTCTCCTAAGAAGCTGTCCACTGCTGAAGGTTAAGTATGAATGGGGATTAGTGAGGACTAATGTAAAAAGTTTCAAGTTGAGTTCTCTTTGGCCATTTTCACATGGTGTTACTGAGTGGGGGGATGGGTGTACGCTCACGTTGGGTGGAGGTGAGTGTGCTCCCTTTCCCACAGATGTACACCCATCTCCACGCATCTCTATCCATGGATCCTCCTGTTTTGTCAGATGGCTCCATGGGTGGGTGATGGGTGGAGATGGATGTGCACCAGGAGGGCGCATGCACCCCCTCCCCACCACCCGTGGTGTTTCCATGGGCACACACCCATCCCCCCCCACTGCTGTGGCATGCGCACAGATGCCCCCCCCACCACACACCCACCTGCATACCCAGTGGGGCGGGGGGGGCGTGTAAAAAAGCCCTTTGACAGGTTTCTGACAGTTCATTATTATTTCATGAAAAACCATTTGCTTAGCCTGAGAACACAAACAATCCATATGCATTGCCCCTTTTCCTGGGATCAGCCAAACACCTCAGACATCCCCCATCACTGCAAGTCCCTGCCTTCAAACTTGTGTGGAGCAGGAGCATTATGGCTCGGCCACTCATTGCAAACTCTGGCCTGGAGCATGCAGCATGGGGTTAGGGCTTTATAAGTCAACCAGAATCTTGAATTAGGCCCAGAAGGTTCTAGGAAGTCAGTGCTGGTTCCTGTCAAGATTGTTTTTAGGAACTTTTGCCATTAACAATTAGAATTCTAGATCTATTTGCTTCTGCACATGAAGAAATAGGGACTTAAGAACATAACATACATAAGAACATAAGAAGTGCCATACTGGGTCAGACCAATGGTCTATCTAGCCCAGCAGCCTATCTCCAACAGTGGTCAATCATGGTGGCTTGGGAGAAGCACCAAACAGGTCACAATGGGGGATCCATTCCCTCTTGTTTCCCCCCAGCTCCCGTCATGTTCCCTGATCCTGTCTGCAAACAGCTGCTAATGGGCCTATCTTCCAAAAACTTGTCCAAATCTCTTTTAAACTCAACTACAGTATTGGCCTTTAACACAGCCTCTGGCAGTAGATTCCACAACCCAATTATACATTAAGTGAAAAAATATCTTTTATTTGTTTTAAACTTGCCACTCATGAGTTTCATGGAGGGTCCCCTAGTTCTAGTACTAGCCGAGAGGGTAAATAACTGCTCCTTGTTTATTAGTTCCACACCACTCATGATTTTATAGACCTCTATCATATCTCCTCTCAGCTGTCTCTTTTCCAAGCTGAAGAGCCCCAACCTATCAAGCCTCTCCTCATACGGGTGCTGTTCCATACCCTGGATCATTTTTGTTGCCCTTCTCTGTACCTTTTCTAGTTCAGCTATGTCTTTTTTGAGATGGGGCGACCAGAACTGCACACAATATTCGAGGTGCGGTCGCACCATTGATTTGTATAGAGGCATTATGACATCCTCAGTTTTATTCTCTATCCCCTTCCGAATAATTCCTAACATTCTGTTTGCTTTTTTGACTGCTGCTGCGCACTGCGCTGTGGATTTCATTGTATTGTCCACAACCACCCCCAGATCCTTTTCCTGAGTGGTAACTCCTAGCTTAGTACCCAGCATTGTGTACGCATAGTTTGGATTATTTTTCCCTACATGCATCACTTTGCACTTGTCCACATTAAATCTCATTTGCCATTTAGATGCCCAGGCACCCAGTGTCGTAAGATCCTGTTGCAGTTCCTCACAGTCTGCTCGTGTTTTAACTACCTTGAATAACTTGGTGTCGTCTGCAAATTTGATCACCTCATTCTTAACACGCATTTCCAAATCATTAATGAATACATTAAACAGCACTGATCCCAATACTTAAGGGTGATTGAACAAACTTGTGAACTTTCAAAATATATCACAATTCTAGTAACACCTTTGTTAAAGCATTGTTGAGAGTCACTGAAACTCATAAATCCAATTCAAACTTAAGATTAGTGAATGAAACACTAATGATGTATTCAAATCTGAATTTGTCCTAATGCATTTCATGGTTATTAATATTTCTCTGCTTCTGCAAATTGTGGGCTTTTCTAATGGTTTGCTGCACACTTGATAGTACAAAGCTCTAACAAGCAGGATGCTTTTTCATCGTAAACCACTTGAAAGATACACCTGTGTTATTTTATTTCACGAACACATTAAAAGTGAAGTAGGACTTTAAAATGTTACAAAAATTTCAGATGTAGATCAGAAGAGAAGCTTAAGAGCTCCACACCAAGAGTCAACATGCAATAACAATTCTTCCACATGGCAGAGCATCACACTGCTACTGCACACTGCAACATGTGCTTGTGAAAAATGGGATTCAATGGCTGAAGTTGATTGGACAGGATATCAATATTTTTAATTCAAGTAGTATTTATCAGTCAACGTTACATCACAAGTAGCATTATAGATCCCTAAGCAAGTGAACTTAGTACTCTGCACTTTCTATAACCAGGGTTGAAGACTATTTACAAAGAACAAAAGTGGGGTGAACAGTATATTATATAATTCTGAAACCTACTACAGGCTAATAAATCTCTCCCTCATCATGCATTCTTATTATTACTCAAATGATATTAAGTTTACATAAGTAGAAAATTTTAAAAAGTAGTACAAATGCACAACAATATCAAAACTAACAATGCAAAGGGAGTAAAACTACCCATTGCAAGATTCTTACCAGAATGATATTGTGATCTAATGAGAACCAATGAGAATCAGTCAAAGCAATAACCTTTGTATGCCACATTTAACCCTTCTTTAGACTTTTAATATCTATGGGTGATTTCAGACGTTATGTTGCCTGAAATCACCTCAGTCAACCGCAGTCAACTGCGGAGGGGGTTGAAAGCAGGTGAACGTCTGTTTGCTCGCATCAGATATTCACCTCAGTCAACCACCCCCCGCGGTGAACCGAACCACGCTTTGTTCTCCCGCACCACGGAGGCGAACAAAGCGTGGTTAGGGGGAATCCGGAACACGGTGAAGGAAAAATAACGTGTTACCTTACCTTCACCGCGTTCCAAAGTCCTGGCGGTGGGCGGCGGCCAGATAGGCTGCTGCGGCTACCTGTCTCGGGGAGGGCAGGCAGCTAGGGAGCGCAGGGGACGGGGCCGTGAGGCCGCACGCTGAGTCACATGGCCCCACCCCCTCCTGGAGGAGGGGTTGCCCAACAGACATGACGGGCGGCAGCACTGACCCTGGGCTGTGGTTCGGCGGTCCCGACAGCCGGGGGCAAAGGGGCGAACGTCTGTTGGCACGCCCCATCACCCCTGCCCGTGGTCTGAACTACCCCACGGCCTGGGGTCAATGCTGCCGCCCGTCACGTCTGAAATCACCCTATGTTTTGGCTCCCTATGTTAAACTGTGAATTTAGCCCATCTCGGAGTCCTACATAATACATACAAATGTTCCAGTGTAACTGTGAGGTTTCTGTTGTCCTCGACAGCACAGAAGTTTAGCGCTCTTGGGCCTCTTTCTAAGAAGTGCTCAGAATCCATAGCTCATTAAAATAAGTGAGAGCTGCCTATAGTCTTCCAGACCCGATTCAAGGTGTTGGTTCTTACCTATAAAGCCCTACACAGTCTAGGTCCCACTTATCTGCAGAACTGCCTTGTCACACAGGTTCTGGATTGGCCCCTGCCGTTGACCGGAAGCACACTCCTCAAAGTCCCCCTCATACGTCAGGTGGCAACAATGGGGAGGGTATTCTCAGTGGCTGCACCAAGGCTCAGTGCACCAAGGCTCAGTGGCTGCACCAAGCTCTCCTGGTGGCCGTCCGCCTGTACCCAGATCTTCCCTCCTTTTGGAAGAACTGTAAGACATGGCTGTTCTCGCAGACATTTGGTAAGGGAAGGGAGTGAGATGAGGGAGGGCTTGGGAGGCGGGCAGATTTTTAGCCTTGATACTGTAGTTGTTTTATATTGGATTTGTATTTTAATTGTTGTTTTTATGTTTTATATTGTGAGCTGCTACAAGCTGCCTGTGGCAGTAGAGGGTGGGATAACAAGAATTTGTAATGATTAATAAATAAATAAATAAAATAAATAAAAATAAGGGCTGAGCGCACCTGGCTGCCAACTTTAGAACAGGGGGGGAGAGGGGGGAGGGAGATACAAATGCAGATATGAAAATACAATGCACTCTAGTATTCTTCAGGAAACGGAATGCTCTGATCTGGCTGAGAATTTTCAGATGGACTTCCTCAATTATAAGAATTTTCAGTATCTTCCCTCCCTACTCCCAACTGAATCCTGTAATTTGCGGTCCTGGTGCTGCTGGTGCTCTAAATCTGGTCAGCATAATTTATACTCGTTTATCAGTGACACCCACATACTTCAAAATCTTCAGACTGAGCCCTGTCTGTGATTGTCTGCTAAACTCCCTTTGCAGCTTCTAAAATCAGGCTCACAGTGATGTACTATAGAACAGAGCTAGCAACTGCTCTACACAAAAAGTGTCTTTGATGGAAAAGAGCTACAAGATATCTTGGCTCGAACTTTCTATATAGATGATAAAGCATGACTTTACTTACTAAAGTGCTTTCATTGTATATCCCAAAAAATCCAGGAGGTTTATAATCAGTAAATAAAAATGATATGATTAATAAAAACATTTTCTTCAAAATGTAATGTTTAAAAAGAATGTAGTAATAGATAACAGCTTCTTGTCAAGCCAACTTAGAGTAGGAAATGTTACGCAATATAATTCTACAGGCTCCACTCTATGTCTATAAATGGACTCAAATCTACTTATTCCATGTTGGAAGACAAAGTAAAAATGTGAATGGGCTAGCAGTATAATTATCAGTTAAACATTAAAGACTTAGTAGCACAAAGACTCTGACTTCTAAGTCTGAGAGATGCAAACACAGAAGCCACACAGAGTTAATGATAATTGAGATCATATGTTCTTTATCAAAGCTTTCTCAAGAAAAGCAGCTTAAGGGAAAATCCATAAATATGTGTCTTGACCACAGTCTACCAATCTTCTTCCGCATTGGAGCCTTTAGCTAATTTGTTGGTTTAATTATCGTAGGCACAGGAAAGTTTACAAGAGTAATAATTTTGCATCCTTTCATTGCTGATCATGGCTGATCATTTTATGATATAAAAATTAGTTTCTCTTTAAATTTGGAAGCCTGGTCTACTGTTATTGACTTGGGAATCCAATGTAGAAAAAATAATAATAAGCACTGACGTTTGAAATGAATAATTGTAAAAAAACCCTGATACGTCTACTGCCTGTGGGTACTGTATTTGGGTTTTAAATGGCTAAACTGAATCTATGAGGTTTTTAGGTTTCTGTCATACTAGAAACGTATGTATTTTCCTCTAAACTTGCATATCTTTAACAGGACTGGTACTGTGGACAGCTAAAATATTTTGAACCTGTGCTGGAAGAATTAGTAGGAGGTCAAATGAAAGAGAGGCCTGGGGATGGAAGGAAGAAACCATAATTGAAGAGAGAAGAGAGGATTATAAAAGTACCATTGAGGAGTCTGTGAGTCTGGCAAGATAGAAAATGACCCAAGAAGCAAACAACAGGAGGTAGGTTACTTGCAAAAAGTCAAGATAGTCAAACCCACACTATGTCAATCACATTAAAAGAAACATTTTTTGTTCTTGGATTGCCACTGAAGTCAGCATTACTAAAGTTTCTCATTTTATACTAGAAATAAATATTACCTTCCTAACTAAGGAAACTAAAATGGACATCTGAAGACACCAGTGTGGAAATGAAATGCAAATTTATAATCAGGGGCAGATCAGATGGTCTGCAGCATGGGTCCCAACAGTCACCTTATTTATTATCTATTCTGTCCTCACTCCCACCCCCCTCATAGCGTCTGTGAAGTCACGCCTGGCAGAACTGTTTCAGGTGGTGCGGGGGCTGGTCAGTCTGGTCTCCCTCCGCCTGCAGAGGGACTTGTCCCGGGCCCGCTGTGAGGAGTTTGTCACCTACTTAGCAGACAAGATCGCTCGGATTCAGGGCGACTGACACTGGATTGGGGCAGTAGGTGGAGAGAGTGAGGTGATGGAGGCCCAGTCTGGTCCATCTTTGTGGGGGGAGTTTCAGGAAGTAATGCCAGCTGATGCAATGAATGTCTTGGGGTCTGTGAGAGCCACCCGTTGTGAACTTGATTCATGTCCGTCCTGGTTGGTGAAAGCCTCCAGGGAGACGCTGGGGACGGTGCTGGCGAGGGTAGTTAATGCGTCCTTGTGGCAGGGGAGGTTGTCACCCAGCCTCAAGGAGGCTGTGGCGCGCCCCCTGATGAAGAAACCATCTTTGGACGTGGATGCGCTCGCCGGCTATGGCACCAGACAGCGTTGGTGGCCTTGGTCGATGATCTCCACCGGGAGATGGATGCAGGATGTTCAACATTTCTCATCCTGCTAGATCTCTCGGCCACTTTTGACACCATGGACCATGGGCTGCTGTTGAGACGGCTGCGTGACCTGGGGTGTCTGGACGGGACTATTCTTGAATAGTTCCGCTCATTCCTCTCAGGAAGAAGCCAACGGGTGGTGTTGGGGGCTGAGACATCTTGCCCCCACGCTTTATCCTGCGGCGTTCTGCAGGGTTCCATTCTGTCCCCATTGTTATTTAATGTATATATGTAGCCCTTGGGGGAGGTCGTGAGAGGGTTCAGGGGGCGGTGTCACCAATATGCTGATGATACTCAGCTGTACCTCTCTTTTTCCACTGACCCAGACCCTGCTGTCTTGGTGCTATTCCAGTGTCTGGAGGCTGTGGTGGAATGGATGTGGCAGAGCAGACTGAAGCTCAACTCCGATAAGATGGAGGTGATGTTGGTGGGGATAGCGAGGGAGGTGTCGGCCCCCCTGATTGGGGGGGGTTCGCCCTCATTTAGCTCAGCAGGTTTGGAGTTTGGGGGTGGTACTGGACGCGGATCTCCGCCTGGAGCAGCAGGTGGAGGTAGTTGCGAGGGCTGCCTTTCGCCAGCTGTGTCTAGTGTGGAGGCTGCGCCCATACGTCTCCGGCCCAGACTTGGCCTCCCTCATCCATGCCTTCGTCAACTCGAGGCTGGACTACTACAATGTGCTCTACGTGGGGCTGCCGTTGTTCCTGGTTCGGAGGCTGCAGCTAGTGCAGAATATGACAGCACAGCTCCTTTTGGGGACGGGTCATCGGGAGCATATAACACTAGTGCTCCGGACTCTGCACTGGCTGCCAATAGTATGCCGAGCCCGGTTCAAGGTTTTAGTATTGATCTATAAGGCCCTTCACGGTCAGGGCCCCTCGTACCTCAGGGACCGCCTCGCCCTCCGCACCCCAGAGCGGCTCCTTTGGTCTGCCGGGGGTGCCTTCTTGGAGGTCCCTCGTGTTAAGCGGGGGGCCACAATGGAGAGGGCATTCTCAGTAGCTGGGCCGCGCCTTTAGAACTCCCTCCCGGAGGAAGCTCACCTGGCCCCAAGCCTTTTAACATTCCGGCAAAATTGTAAAACCTGGCTGTTCGCCCAGGCCTTTGGGGAGGGGGGGAGGGGGTAGGGCTTTTATTCCCATTTGTTTTATTCTCTTGTTGTTCCCTAGTCCTGGTTAGTGGTTGGAATTTTTATAAGTGTTTTAATGTGTTTTATAGATGGACTTTTTTATATTTGTATTTTATTTCTGATTGTAAGCCGCCCCGAGTTGTTTTAGGAGGGGCGGGGTAAAAATGCATTAAATAAATAAATAAAATACTGAGCATAAAAGTTTGGCTTAGGGTGAAAACAGACATGATGCTAACTCCAGTTTAACACCACTTCAGCATTTCTTCTGCATGTTGCAGGGCTGCATAGGGCACCAATACAGCCCTGTGACATGCATAAGAAATGTTAAAACGATGCTAAAGCGGAGTTAATGTCATGTCTGTTTTCACCCTTAGAATACAGGTTACAATAATGAAAAGCTCACATAATGCCACCGGCCACCTTAGGCTTTTAAAAAGTTTTTTTTTTAAAATAAATTTTAAAAAATCACAGACCTAAAGAAAAGTAGATTCTCACCTAAATTGCATTAGCTTACGTATCTCCAGTTACTATAGCTCTTTGCAAGGGGACATGCTGTAGTAAGTGAAACCGGAGAGAGTGCTGATACCGATGATGGAGAGGCTTGGAGTAGGAAGAATGATACATGTAAGCGGTAGGCGGTGAGAGGGTAGGTGGCGCTCGACTTGCACCAAAGCTGACCGACTGTGGAATAGATCATTTTTAAGGACTATACCATGGTGGTGGTGGTGGTGAAGAAAGCTTTCTTCACTGCCACCATAGTATCTGTAAAGTGCCATCTGGCAGCAGAGTTCTTGCGGGTGGTGAATAGCTTGCTTAGTCCTGGCTGTTCCCACCTGGAGTTAGAGTCATTAGTTGCCCACTGTGATGCATTTGCCACCTACTTTGCAGATAAAGTTGCCATGTTTGGCTCAACTTGAGAACTGCTAGTTGTGGGTGGAGAGTCAGGGGTTGGGGAGGCTTGGTTTTGTCTGGTTTGCTTGGATTGGCTTCAATCAGTTTCACCCACCGAGAGTAGACCACTGCAATGTGCTCTGCAGGAGTCTGTCCATGATTGTTCAGAAGCTGCAGTTGGGGCAGAATGCAGTAGCTTGTCTTTTGTTGGGGACAGGTTGCCGGGAGCACATTCCACCTGTGCTCCAGCATCTGCACTGGCTACCAACAGCTTTTTGAGAACTATTCAAGGTGCTGGCTTTTTGACCTATAAAAGCATAAAGCAGTTTATGCTTGGACTCCAGGTATCTAAAAGACTGCCTCCTCCTTCATTGTCCTGTCATTGCCTCTGAGGTCAGCCGGGAGCGCACTCTTGTCTATCCATGAAATTTTCACAGCTAGGGCATTGAGAGAGGTGTTCCCGGTGGCTGCCCCACAATTATAGAACTCCCTCTTGGAGGTTTGTTTAAGCCCAAGCCTGTTCATCTTCCAGAAATGTTGTAAGACCTTTTTATTTGGCCAGACGTTTGGCGGGCAGGGTTAAGGTTGGGTGGGTAGGTTCGGGGAAGGGTTGAGGGAAAGGGGACCTTTAGATGTTTTTATTGACTGTAAGTCACCTTGAGCTTTGATGGGAAGTGTGACATATAAATTTAAATAAATAAATAGTCTCTTAATGTCCCACAGCAACAGGTGGATTCAGAAGTTGTAAAAACAAACCATATTTCCCCAACACCAGCCCCTCAGCATTGGAGTATGCCCAGTGACTGAGACCGCTGACAAATGAAGTGGGAAACTCCTCCACCGCTGAGCATAAAGGATGAGCGATTTTGTACAAACACTGAAAGCGACAATTTAAAAACAAGAGTTGATGATAAGTGACATGGGAAACTAGTGTTAAACACATAGAGCCCATGCAATTGCAACAGCTCTGTCCCCTTATGGCAGTGAGGGGGTCTAGAATCAAGTTATTTGTGACTCAGTTAATAGTGAGAGTGAATCTCATTGGCAAATAGGAGACTGGAGATTCAGCCCCAGTCCACACTTGCTGACCTTGTTGACTGTTAAATATGCCATAGCTTGTAATGAGCAAATGCCATAACAAATAGCCGCAGATATGCTACCCTTTAGTAAAATAATTTTACATCAGTTCATTTGAGAATCTCTTCATCTGTCAGCCTCAGAACTGAACTATTCAGCTCCTTGAAACCAAGTAACATTAGGAAATAGTTGAGCAAAGCTCTGCGGGACATCATACTATGTGCTAGTTTAAGTTCTCTCTCTAAAACAATGGTTAAGATCCTTAGTGTTAAGTGGAATAGATTTATTAAGGTGAATGAAGAATTAAATGGGACATGGCGGCTAGGTTGGAAAACAGGTTCTGAGAGGACAATCCAAGCACTTGGTAAAATATAGCAAAAGGTGCAGAGCTATCTGGCTGAGAAGGAGACAAAGGAAAACTGAGGTTGGTATCATTGGAAGAATGGAGAAGCTGGGGAGAAAACATGAAAAGAGACAAGATTATGAGCAGAGAGAGGGGTAGTTTGCTAGGAGATCTTTCAGCCAAGTGTAATACTTATTCTGTGCTCGGCTGCTCTTGCTTTAAATCTTTAAATATCTCCAAAGTCCAGGGTAGAGAAAATGTAAGGGACTGCAGTCAAGTTTAAATAGGGACCTGTTAAAACAGTACCAGTCTAACATAACAGAATGAACTACTCTGTATTAAAATATCATTATAAAATATAATTTAGCAATTTTAATACAGTAATCACAATTTGAATTTCAGTGGTGTAAGTTTGGTTAACTTATTTTCTTTTTAAATAAATAAAATACAAGGCCTGTATTCAGACCTAATGCCTATATCCAATGTAGTACACCCGATAAGAATGCACAAATAAGAAAAATAACTATTAACAGTTCACATATTTTCTAGGCTCACACAATGTCCCATGATGATACAAGTGAATGATGCTTGGCCTCTGGTGATCCTTCGTGCGCTCACAGGATGATGCCGAATCCGGTTTCTCTGTGAAATTTATAGGGAAGATGGTAAAAATCCAGCTCCTTGTTAGCTGGACCTCTCTCTCAGCTCTGCCTCCTCAGCAGGTCTGGCTGGATCTAAAGTGGCATACAAGATGGCTGCCAGTCTCATACCCTCTCCCTGCCCCACCCTGCTGCCCCCAATGTGTGTGTCTCGTAGTAAGATTTTTTTCCCTTAATGGGAACTCCCATGCTGACTTCAGAACAGCAATGGAGCATAGTCATGAACTGTCTGCCCTTCCCCTAGCGTGCAGGAACCACAATTACAGTTGCAAAAGCTTTCAGGACTGCTAAAAAAAATAGAGAGAGAGGGGTTACACAAGGACAAAAAGTTTAAAATGAATACAAGGCGAAGTAGCATACTTCCCAACAGTCCCTATTTAGGAAGGACAGTCCTGCTTTGAGTGCTGAATCCCATTATCCATCTTTCATGGGTCAAAGTCCCCCTTGAACTGGTGTTCAAGCTTCAGGAATCTCTTTCCCAGTTGCCACCCAGGATAAACTCTTGAAAGGACAATGAGGAGTTTCTTAGCATGTAAGCCCCTTGGGGTAGGGACCTGTCTATAACTACTGACTGTACAGCACCAGGTACATTCATGGTGCTATAGTAATAATAAATAATAAAATAATAATAATAATAATAATAATAATAATAATTAAAAGTTATAATAAAAACAATAATAAAAATACAAATTAAGTGGGATGATAAGCAGGAGAGTTTCTACTCCTCTTTATGGGCTTGTAATGTTGTGAGGTGTGTTTTACATGGGGCGGGACATGCCTCTCTGCCCACTGAAAATGTTGGTAGGTAACTAGGTATGCAGTAGGGACCTAGTAAAGTGACATATAGTAGAGCAGCAATGCTTTTGGATGGGCTGAAGGAGAGGAAAGGAGAAAGGTAGGCACAGAAAGACAAATAGGAGGGGATGGGGATAATCTGTTATTAGGGTACTGGTGAGCAATTTGGCAGGGACACCAAAAGGAGGTGGCATAATTTAGAAAGGTTGCATGGAAAAAAAAATGATAATCTGGATCTGGGTGAAGAGAGCGAGAGAGCTCTAGGTGACAGGGGAGATGATGGTATCAGTTGTAATGGAGATATTACAGACGGCTTAAGAGGAGCTTGAATTGATGGTTAATCATCTAAGATGGTAGATATATACTAAGGTGGTAGATATATACTAGGGCTGAAGAAATGTAGCTGTCTGATTGGAGAAGAATGTTTGAGAGTCAGGATCACAGAAGTGGCAGTCATCATGGAGGTAGATAAGGTAACCTTTAATTTAGGATTCTTGCAAGGACATTTTCAGTTGAACAGAAAGGGAAGAAACCAGACTGGACTGGATCAAGATGATCATGGAGTAAGAAAGTTAGCAGCATGGAGAAGGAAATCTGCTCAGTGAGGTTTTTGGTATGAAGGATGATACAGTAGAAGAAACAGATACAGCCAAAGTGTAGTTTGTTTTAGGACAGAGGCTTTTTTTTGAGCGGCGGAGTTTACATGCGACTCACCCACGCATGAGCACACAGATTTCTGCCTAAAAAGGGCCACTGGCTTGAGCCCCCACCCAGAAATCTGGGACACTAAATTTTACTGGACAGCCTGGCAGGCTTTTACTTTTCCCCACTTACAAGCATGCCAGCTAGGCTGTGAACAAAGGAGCTTTATTAAAAAGGTAAGAATTAACAAAGTATTAACACAAAGGAGCATATGGTTCCGATGAACTTCCCACCCTCAGAGCAAGAGTCCGGTACCACAGCCAAGAGTCACAGTTCTGCGTCCCCAAACCCCTTCATCCCATTCACAGTTCTTTGGGGGATGTTCATTTCACAGAACCCTGGTTGTCCCACGCAGGCTGCCGCTGCTCTTTGTCACCAGCATCCTCAGGTACACCTCAACAGGCTTCGCCTCAACCTGGCCCAGGGAGGCCGTTCCTCATGGGCTGCTGCAGCTCAATGTTGCCATCCTCATAAGACCCTGGGAGCCTGCCTCCTGATTCCGCAAGTGAGTTCAGCAAGGGATCAGGAAGTGAGTTCAGCTGGATCAGAGGGACTTACCAAGTCCAGTCATCCCACACAGGCTGCTCTCTCTGACCATCTCATGCTGGCTGCTTCTCCAATATCATCCTCTGGAGAACCATGGAAGCTCACCTCCTGTCCCAGCAAGCTAAGAGCTGGATCAGAGGAGCTTACCAGGTCCAACCTCCCATGCTAGCTGCTTTCTCTGGCAACCCTTGGAGCCTGTCTCCTCTAATCGAGCAAGGGATTTCAGCTAGGAGCTGGGTCAAAGAAACACCCTGGGCACTGATTCTTCAATATCAACACCCTAGAGATATCAAAAGACCTCACAAGGAAGAAGGACTCCAGCCACACTACCAGAATACACAGACTACCTCCAGTAGCTTGCTTACATTGAGCCAGCATCTTGATGGGCACCATTTCCAACAACTCAGCAGGTTATGGTGGCCCAATCCCAACCCCAGGGTTTTATCCAGATTACTGTGGTCTAAGACCATTGTGGCTCTTGGGAGGGTGGGGGGGAGAATTCCCTACTGTCCAAGGGGGACCCCATATTGTTATCTATGAGCTCCCACCATACACCTGGAACGTGCATGCAAATCAGGCAGACATGCAAATGGAATGCACTCAGGAAGAGCACACCCATGGAACAGATGGCTTTCCCTTATAATGGGCTTTCACACATCCCCAAGGAGAACACACCCAGGGAGTTTTCCCTTTCAATGCGCTGTTCCAAAATCTGGGGCTACATAGGTAAATAGCCAAAATAACTGTAATTAGAAGTTTGTCTGGAAAATGAAAGCAAAATATGTTTCTTGACCTTAACATTTTTAGAAACAATCTGGCATTTAATTTATTATTTTTTTTAAATGTGAAAATGTATTCCCAATTAATATATTTTCAGGTTTATTTAGGGACGCCTTCTTCATAAAATCTTTTCTAACAGTGGATTTTTCCTGAGTATACTGGAACTGAGAACGTCACATCTAAAAAATTTTTTTTTAATAGTGTTGGTCTTTTGAATAGGCACCAAAAACTAAAGAGTGAAATTTGCTGATGAAGAAACATAGTAATAATTGAAAGAAAAGTACACGTATAATATTATATATTACATACCCTAGCCTCAGTTGTGGAGTTGCAATCCAAGTATCCACAGTATATGGCGAATGTTATTTTATGTGTGTACTGATTAGGCTGAGACGAGAGCAAGTGTCCCCGTTCCAAAGGGAAATACTGACCTTTTGGAGTGTATGCGAGTGTCAGTTGGTACTTTGTCATTGATTCTACATTTCTGGCATTTTGGGGGTCATTTTCATCATTTGCTGGGACTTTTAGTCACTTTCTGGGACTTTTTTTGTAACTTTTGTCACTTTCGGTCATTTTCGTCACTTTGGCCGTTTTTTACAGACACCCCCCACTCCCCTGCTTGGTGTTCAGGTGGGGGTATGTGAGGGGGGGGGCATCCATGTATACAGCTGGCGGTGGTTGGGGAGATGGGTGTCCGCTCAGTGTTCGCCCGCTGTTCGCCCACCCACCCCCATCCAGGGCCTTTTCTCATAACTTTCTTGGAGTTTTTGTTACTTTCTGGGAATTCTACGACAGTTTTAGTGCAATTTTACAGCAGTTATATGGCAATTTCCAGCACTTTCCTGGTGTTTAGTTGGCAAGCTTTAGTCTCTATAGCCCTCGGGAGTGTGCTCAGGGCCCAAACGTAGCTTGGGTGTGGCCCACGGTAGACCTGTCCAACTTGCAAAAATAATAATAATGGAGAATGGCAAAAATAGCAGGGAAGCCAGTAAGTTTTTGTGTCACACGAATCACAACAAATGCCTTGCTTCTGATGGAAGCAGCTCTCACGAAGATTTTTCGTTTCGGGTCTAGTACTGATGTACCTCATTATAAAGGTTTTTAAATTACTTGGATTGTTCTGAAATTTATTTTTTCTATAGTAACTTTAATTTTTAAAAAAATTCTGGATGAAGAAGAAAGCTGATGAAACAGAGAGCTTTTACTATAATCCTGCAGAACTATAACAGCTCTGTTGCTGCTGCTACAGACTTTCCTGTAAACACAAGCTGACATAATTTTAAAAACGCATATCATTTACTAAGTCAGCTAAGCTTCCATTAAGATGTTGAGGTAAGAGTCTCATAATAGTTATTATTTGGCTTGAAAAGATGCTATCATTAAAAAGCACAACAAAATTAAATAGAAAAATGCCAAAGAGATAAATCAAGCCTAAAGGCAAGAATATTCCATGTTATAACCAAAACATTATTTGTGTCTAGGACTGCTATGTACAATTAGAGTATCATACAGGGATACACATATTCTATCCCTTATCATGAATGCACACAGCTCCTCTACAGGTTATCAGACCTAAGATTTGTAGGTGTCTGACCTCTCTCTGGAAAATCTTAAGACATATGTCTTAAGGTCGAGGTAATTCGGAGGTTTGGGATGAAGTGCCATCTGTATGCTGATGACACCCATCTCTAACCTTTATTTTTCATTCGACCAAGGCCCTGCCCAGTCTTGTTGCTTACCCAATTCCTGGCTGCTGTTGGAGACTGGATGAGCCGATTGAAGCTGAATCCAGACAAGACTAAGGTGATGATAGTTAGCCAGCCTTATGACCTGGAGGGGATTGGGACTCCTGTTATAGATGGAATCTGGCTCCCTCTAGTCAATCAGGTTCGCAGCCTTGGAGTGCTTCTGGACCCCTTGCTGCAACTGGATTGCCAGGTTGTGACAGTGGCAAGGAACACTTTTCACTAACTCCACCTGGTGAGACGACTGCAGTCTTTTCTTTCTGATTCAGATCTGGCCACTGTCATCCATGCTACGTGGGGCTGCCCTAGATGCAGCTAGTACAGAATGTGGCAGCCCACCTCCTTTTGGGGTTGAGTTGCTGGGAGCACATTACACCAGCGCTCCGAAGTCTGCACTGGCTCCCTACAGCTTAATGGGCACAATTCAAGGTGCTGTTTTTTTACCTTTAAAGCCATAAACAGTCTGGGCCCCACATATTTTTTAGGGGATTTTAGATGTTTTAAATTGTGTGTGTGATTGTTATTTTAAATCATTTTTGTATTGTATTTGTATTTTTGTATTGTAAGCCGCCCTGGAATGCCAAGGGCATAAGGGGCTGGCTAAGAAATGCAAATAAATAAATACATTCTGAAAGACCGCCTGTCCTTCCATGCCCGTTGTGGTCCCTGCGATCGGCCAGGAGCATCTCCCTGTGGGTACTGTCCATTAACCTTGTTCATATGACAAGAGCTCACAGGGAGGCATTATCGGTTGCTGCCCCAATGCTATGGAATTCCTTTTCCCCAGAAGTTCGTTTGAGCCCAAGTGTCTTCAGGAGGTGGTGTAAGACTTTTTTGCTTGAAAAGGTATTTCGTGTATGGGGATATGGGTGGTCTTGGGGTGGGAGAATGGGGAGGTGGTATTCGGTGGGGTTTTTTGGGGTTGTGGGAGTCTTTGGGGTTTTGTTTTGGTACTAGTTTTAATTTTCGTATAGTTTGTGAGCTGCCCTGAGTCTCTGGGAAGGGCGGCATATAAATTTAAATAAATAAATATGATGGGGGAGTGGGGGTTCACCGTGAGCAAATTATTTTATTTTTATTTATTTTGTTATATTTATTAGCCACCCCCTCATGCCTATGGCATCCCGGAGCAGCTTACAACATAAAAACAACAATTTTAAACACCAATAAAACAAAGAAAATTCAAACATTTAAAAACCCACCTAACCCCCCCCCCCATCCTATTAACCCAATCCCCCCTCCCCTCCACCGAAGGCCTGGGAAAACAGTCAAGTTTTGCAGACCCAACAGAAGGCCAACAAATTTGGGGCCAGATGAGCTTCCTCTGGGAGGGAGTTCCATAGTCATGACCCGGCCACCGAGAACACCTCTCCATCGTGGCTCCCCGCTTTACACGGGGGATCTCCAAGAAGGCATCCCCGTCAGACCGACGGGGTCGCTCTGGGGTGCGGAAGGTGAAGCGGTCCCTGAGATATGAAGGGCCAAGACCAGCACCTTGAATCTGGCTTGGTATGTTATAGGCAGCCAGTGCAGCGCGCAGAGCACGGGAGTGATATGCTCCCGTCGGCCCGTCCACATCAAGAGATGAGCTGTCGCATTCTGTACCAGCTGCAGCCTCCGAACCAGCATCAGGGGAAGCCCCACGTAGAGTGCATTTCAGTAGTCCAGCCTTGAGATGATGAAGGCATGGATGAGGGTGGCCAGGTTGCGTCTTGAAATGTATGGACGCAGCCTCCGCACCAGATACAGCTGGCAGAAGGCAGCCTTAGTCACCAACTCCACCTGTCGATCTAGGCGGAGGTCTGAATCGAGCAGTACTCCCAGACTCCGAACATGCTGGGCTACAGGAGGGCACACACCCTCTATGAGGGGAGCTGACACCTCCCTCACCCTACCCACCGCCATCACCTCCGTGTTATCAGGATTAAGTTTCTGTTTGGCCAAGCATTGGGCAGGGCCTGTGAGTGGGGGTCAGGGATTTAGGGCAGGGCTAACCCTAAGCCACCCTGAGCCTTAGAAAAGGGCAGAGAATGAATGAATGAATGAATTAATTAATTAATTAATGAACATGTGCTATAATAAGTGGTTTCTTTGGTCTGCAAAAGACAGAAGGGAGTGCAGTAAAATATCTAGGTCTGACCCTATAACAGGGTGTGGTCAAGCCCAGGGTAAGTCCTTACACAATTTGTCTAGGCTGCAGGACCAGTCCCACAAATCCACTCTCTCTTTTTACCACCCTTTCTTGTAAGAGCGTCTCTATTTATGTTACTCATATCCCTCTGGGCCCTTTTGTCTTTTTTTAGGGTACCAGCTCTTTCACCTGTACCCTTCCTTTAGACCCCTTGGGACATGTTCTCTTCAGATGAACCCTACCATTGCAGGCCCAACAAACTATATTAGTCTCTTATGTATTTGCATTCTTAGCTGAGGGATCTGTTCACTCTGGAATCCCAGAATCCTCATATCCCAGTTTGGGTACCGGTTAGTGGGGCACTGTCTCCATCAGTGTCCCAGGTAGCCACATGTGTAACACACCTTGATGGCACCTCCCCCGTTGGATCCCTGGTGCCTCCAGTCTCCAGTATACACATGGCTCAGCTTCCTCACTGATCCTCCTCTCTGTGTGGGCCTCTCATTCTCCATGCTGTTTTTTTAAATCTGCTGCCACTTAGTTTCATTGAGTGTTCCCTAGTTATACTACTATGTGAGTGGGTAAATCACAACTCCTTATTGTGCAACACCATTCATGATTTTATAAACTTCTATCACATCCCCTCTCAGACATCTCTTCTCCAAGCTGAAGTACATTAACCTATTGAGTCTTTCCTCTTATGGAAGCCGTTGCATACCCTGGATCATTTTTGTTGCCCTTCTCTGGATCTTTTCCAGTTCTACTATATCTTTTTTGAGATGGGCCAACTAGAACTGCACACAATATTTAAGGTATGGTAGCACCATAGACTTATATAGTGGTATTATTATATTTTCTCTTTTATTCTCTATCCCTTAATAATTCCTAACATTCCAAATAATTCCTAACTATGGGTATTTTCAGACGTTACGAGATCATAGTCAACCACAGTGAACCACACTCAATCCCACGGCGGGGCCAAAGTGCTCCGAACATCTGTTCAGCGGCCGCCAGATGTTCACCACATTCAATACCAACCAGGGGTCAAAATCAACCACGCTTCTGGAGCTCTGGCCCGGACCATCTTCGAAAGCGTGGTCAATGCGATTTCCAACAGGAAACAAAAAAAGTAACATCTGAACGGCAACCACTGGCCAGAAGTAAACAAACTGATTCCCAGCCGGGGACAAAGCATGCAGTGTTGTTGCCAGGCAACCAGCAACAACACAGGCCATGGAGGGAGATTTAAAGGTCACATAGTAGCAGGGAAACGTGGCGGGATGGAGCGAGGTGTAAGGGAGAGGAGACCGGCGGGTAAGAGAGCAAGGGAGGAGGAGGAGGTGGAGGAGGCAGAGGAGGAGGTGATCGTGCTGCACATGGAGGAGGCGGAGGGACGACAGCAGCAGCAGCCGCCGCCGGGACGGGTCGCCCCGGGGACATCGACTGGGCTGGGGGAGGAGGCACCCCGGAAACGGGTAAAGGGACCAAAGGGGAGGGGACCCGGCGGCACAGAGGCACCCAGGGGGGAGGGACGGCTGGCAGGAGGGGGGGCGGGGATGGACTGCGGGACAGGGGCAGAATAACAACCAACCACCCCCTGTATGTCCAGCAGACATGGAAACGGGCCTGGGAGCCCGAGCCCCCAGAGGAGATGGGCGCAGACCAGGCAGAGGAGGAGGAACAGGAAGAGGAGGAACCAGAGGGACCACGGGGGAGACGGCCCTACCACAGAGGGGGGCAATGGGGGCTCAGGGTGTGAGCTCCGCCTTCGGGCGGCGGCTCTACTCACATGTCCCGGCCCCCCGGCATCGCCATGGTGGGTCTCAGAGAAGCGAGGCACCTCCCCCGGGTGACCAACAGGAGGCGCTCCCGCAGCAACGCCGGGGATGTCGGGTTCTGTTGTGGCACCTGGGACCATGCCCCTGACGCCCGGGCGCGCTGCGGGAGTGCCTCCCCCCGTTGCGGTGCTCGGAGTGTCTGCGGGCTCGCACAGGGGTGGGGCGTTCTTCCTAAAAGCTCAGCGACGGCTCTTTTCCGGCGCTGGTGACTCGCAGAGACCGGCCCCTTGCGATTGAGCTAAGTGAATCCCATTGAATTTGTGAGCAAGTGAGAGAGTGTTGAAGGTGTGAACCCCAAGTGTCTGTCCCAGGTCCCCCAGCCCATGGTTGAGAGTGTGAGAGTCGAGAGTGTCTGGTGAGTGGGTGCCCGTTACCTTTTCCCTTCCTGGCTGTACCCTTCCCAGGCTGCATGTCCCGTCTCCCTTTTCCCCTCCTTGGACTCCCCCTACCTTCCACTGCACAGTTCCTGCATGTGTCCCGCGTCCCCCCCCCCGGCCTGTTACGAGTGTGGGACTGGTTGTGTGCGGCAAGGCTTGGCTCCCTGAGTTCCCCGGCGCCCTATGATGATAGAGGCCTGAATCTGTACAGGTTCATAAGGCCACCACTCTATCCTGATGGGCAGTGGGGTCCTCATTTAGTACCTCGAACCAGGGCTCAGCCATCCAGGCTGGTCAGGGTGGCTAACTACCACCATCTGTGTACTCTAAAGGGCAGCCTGAGGGGCCCCAGCCACCTGGGGCCGTGCCCGCAGCACAATGGATGAGGGAGCACCAGGCATGGGTACGGCACCAGAGGGAGGATCAGGCAGAGGACATAGTCCACACCACCACAGAACAGGGGGAGCGGATGATAGCGGCTGTGGATCGCATGGAGGTGGCCACAGAGCGATCCCTGCAACAGGTGGAGGCAAGGGACCGGAGGCTCCAGGCGGAGTTGCGCCTGGAACGGAGGTGGGAGCGCCAGGACCACAGCAGGCAGGTAGAGACATTTGGGCGGCTGGAGCAGGCCACTGAAGGAATGGTGCGGGACATTCCGCAAAAATTGATAGGTCGCATGACATCGGGACCTCGCTGCTCCTGCACGCTGGCACCATGAGTGCCTATGTGATGGCAGCCGCCCCGCCGGGCACCCTACCTGCCCAGGCCCCGATACCCAGCTCGTTGGTGCCCCCACCGCCTCCCCAACCACCCCAGCCACTGCCATGCCAGCTGGGGCCGCACATCTGCCTCCCGGTCCCTGTAGGTCTCCGGAGGGAGCAGCCACCTGGGGGGGGCCCTCCGGCCCCGGGTCCTCCCTCCCTCCCTCCCACCACCGCCTGCCCCTCCGGACACTGAGGCCTCCCAAGACACTGTTGGGGACACGGACAGTGGGGGGGAGGGGAGCTCCCAGAGCTCTGCGGTGCTCGCAGGGTGGGCGAGGGGGAGGCCCCGGAGATGGGGGGGATGGCTGGGAAGGGGGAGGGCGGTCTGAGGGGTGGGGCATGGAACCTGCGCAGTGGGTGGTGGTGGTGGTGTAGGGGGCACATGTACGTGGGTGAGATAATAAATGTCAGGGCACCACTACTGCCTCCTTCGGTCTGTTCATGGGCCTGGGGGTGGGGGCAGAGTGATGGCCGTAGAGGGGCTCACCCAGGGAGCCGGTGGGGGCCCCAGGGTGGTGGGGTCGGGGTTTAGCACCCGCACGCCTCGGCCTCCTGGCTGATATGCCTGGCCAGGGCAGCACGGATGCGCTTGGCGTACCAGTACTCCCTTAAGTTGTCCGCATTCAGGTACAGAGGCACAGGTCCGGGAGGGCGACGAGGCACGGGGTATTCGAGGGCTGCCCCATTGGTCTCGCACACGTTGTGCAGTACACAGCAGGCACCTATCACCAGGGCCGAGGTCTCCACCGCATAGTCCAGCCGGCCAGCGAGGCTCCTCCAGCGCTGCTTGAGGGCCCCGAAAGCCCACTCGACCACAGTCCTGCTTGCACACAGGCAGGAATTGTACAGCGCCTGCACCGGGGACGTGGCGACCGGGTACACCTTCATCAGCCACCGGGTGAGGGGATAGGCCAGGTCCCCCAGGATACAGGGGGGCATTAGTACCCCCTCGATCTGGGTCATCCCCATGTCCGCAAAGTCCCCGTGGTACATCCAAGCATAGAAGGGGGAGATGGTCATGATCCGGGCATCGTGGGCGCGCCCAGAGTTGCCCGTGAAGATATCTATGAATTGTCTATGAGCCGTGATGGCCGGCTTCGCGGCTGGAGGGTTCCCCAACTGCATGGGCACCGTGGACGGCACCCACATAGAGATCCTCTGCCCCTCTGCTGGAGAGACCGTGGAGTATGTTAACAGACATGGTTACCACTCCCTGCAGTTGCAGGCTATCGTGGACCACCGGGGATGGTTCATAGACATCTTCACGGGCAACTCTGGGTGAAGCCACGATGCTGGGATCATAACCATCTCCCGCCCCCGGTGGTCCACGATAGCCTGCAGCTGCAGGGAGTGGTAACCGTGTCTGTTAACATACTCCACGGCCTCTGAGCCCAAATTTTTTCAAAGTCCTTCATCCTGTTATGAAGATCCACATGAAATCCCTCCATGTACATATACCGTATTCTATTAAATAGTTCATCCATAGAGAGATCCTCTGACGCTCTCCAATGCCTTGCTATGAGGTTTATGGCTGCTAAACATATAATCTTACATGAGTTCTGACAAACCTTCATACAGTTTGTATTGGGATATAGACCCAGCAATGCTGTTTCCGGCCTGAAAGGGACCGCCTTCCCCGCTACTTTATTAATTAGTTTCCAGACTTTACTCCAGAAAAGTTTTACCTTCACACAATCCCACCAGCAATGCATATAACTTCCTATCTCTCTACATCCCCTCCAGCATAAACCTCTGCCACCTGGATCCGTGAATTTCATCCTCGCTGGTGTCAGGTAGTATCTAGTAATTAACTTGATCTGAATTTCCCTGACCTCCAGGGAGATCACACACTTATTCATATGGCACCATATTTTCTTTTCCTCCTCCTGCTCTAGGGGAATGTTCAGATCTTTCCTCCATTTCTTTATAAAATCTACCGAGGAGCCATACAATATTTCTTTAAGTTCCTTATAACTTCTTCCTAATCTACCTCAGGTGTTAAGGTGGAGTTAGCGTCATGTCTGTTTTCACCCTCTGTTTACTTTTTTGACTGTTACCACACACTAAGCTTCTCAATGAAAAATCCTTTTCCTGAGAGGTAGCCCCTATTTTAGAAACCAGCATTGTGTATGTATAGTTAGGATTTTTCCCTTGTCCATCACTTTGCACTTGTCCATGTTGTGTCAGGTCCAGATTATTCTCCATGAAGTCTCTGAAGCAGAGTTCGTACCAGATAAGATTTATGGCAGCTGACAGAATAGTAAGAAGATCAAGGATTACCTGAGCAATCCCTGGACCACCCCTTTGTTTCCTGTTAGATACACTTTAGGAAAGAAGCAATGGCGGTGTTATGCCACCTCTCTGCTCCCGCATGATTCTGAGGGCAATTGAAGGGTGTTAGGCCCGGGCATATTATTTATAGCAGCCTGTAGATCGCTCTAAACTGTGCCACCATTTAATGGCTCTACATCCTGTCTCATCCTCCAGTGTGTCCTAGAGGCAGCTCAGCTTTGGCCCTGGCAGCAAGGCCCCTCAGTACCCCAAAATGCTTAAATGCTTCCACATGCTTGAAAAATCAAAGCTAGTAGTCTAACAGAAAACTAACAATAGAACAGGATCTTACGACATCTGGACGCAGACATCTGTGGGTCCAAACTGCCCAACTCTGCAATTTCAGTAGGTCAGACAGACATAGCAGACTGGTGGCAAATATAAAATAGGCTCAGAAATAAGGAACTAGGCAATGGTGAAACCAGACATAAAGCCAGATGGCTCTAAATTCAAATGTAAAATTGACTCCAAGTATAAGACAAGTACCAGTCACAAAGAGGGATGTGGGGCCAAGAGCAGACTGTTGACATTGGCTTAAATGGACAATAGATTTCACTGACCCTCATCTGTGATTTTTGAGTCCATTTGGACCCCAGGTGGACATTTTGTGCAAAACTCACATGGTTAGTTGCCCTTCAACTTTGTCCTTTTAGGACATTGTCACCGGCACACCAGTAGACAATATTCTTAAAGGACACTCTCATACCATCTTCTGTTTCTGAAAAACCACCTTGGAGTCCATTTGGCCCTGGCACCAATGTGTTTTCCCATTGGGGTCCAAAGGACCCCAATGCAGTTTTATGTTATCTTGATACTCCAATTAGCTTTCTATGACAATAGAAGTCAATATTTGTCCAAAATAACAGTATTTGTCTAGTGTATAAGAGCTTTGTGCCCCTTACAGGCCTCCAGCCTGCCCTTCAGGGGCTGGTATGCAAAACCAGTGTGGTGTAGGACTTGGATCTGGGAAGCCAGAGTTTGAATCCTGTCCTAGCCATGAACTCACTGGATGAACACAGGGAAATCACAAACAACCTCTCGGCTTCAGTGTCCCAGCTCCAAAATGGGAATATATGCGTCAGTCTCCCTGTGTCCACCACACCCGTGTCCATCTTGGATTGTAAATCCACTGCACAAGGACCAGTGGGTGAGGGCTGCCAGGAATGCTTGCCTCTGAAAGATAGCTCTGGGTCTGTGCAAACCTGGGCAATTTATCTGTTTGCAGTACACTTCTCTCTGAAGTGTTATCAGTTTCCCTTGGGGGTTTGCAGATCTGAAACGGCACAGCCACCATTTCAACTAAAAAGCTTTGATGGCCCTTTGCTGAAAACATTCCAACAGCACACAACTCAGACCAGCCTGCTTCAGCAGAGACTTGTACAAACTAGCAATGGAGCCAATGGAGACTGCTTCAACAGTAAGTATTTCTGGCTCTTAGTAAGCCCCTGCATCGGTGGTACCCAGGTCTCAGTCTGTGGAGGGGGGAGGCTGGAAGTGCATGCCAGCTATGGTTCTGTGCCAGTCCGTACCAGGATTGTTTTGAGGCCTGAAATCCCTGAAAGTTCTATATTACTGAAAAGTTATAAAAGTTAAATGTTCTAAGGTCATAAAAGTTGAAAAGTTTGAAAATCATTCATTTTATTACAATTTTTTTATTAGTTACATATATGTTTAAGTTCAAGACATAGTACATGTTCTTTAAACCATTAATCTGTATTTTAAATAAAATTAATAGCTCTGAATTTGAATACATTTGTTGTTGGCAGAAGTAATCTTGCATTTTGGGGTCAAACAGTACCCCACAATGCACCCTCTCATCTCAGTTGCGGATGGGATTTTTTGCTTGGAATTTGGTGTGTGTGTGTATCCATACTGACCTATGCTGTCACAGGAAGTGAACTTTGATTGGGGTAGCTTTTACACCCCACATTTTGTCTTTCAGGGTACAAAAGTACTCCATGATATCAGAAACGTCGTATTCAAGTAACAACTGGATGAAGGTTAAAGGACAAATCACCAAGAAAGGAGAATTGGTTACCTACCTTCGTGAATTCCTTTCTCTCTTACTCTCCTGATCCTCCTCCGCTGGGTAGCTCTGCTGATGGCCGATAGGAGGCAGATGACTTAATGTCTTTTATGCGCATGCGCGCCAGGAGCTACCCGGTCCCTCAGTCCATAGTATAGCCGAGTGCCCCTGTAAGTAGTATCACCTGACAAAACATAACTTCAGGAGAAAAAATTTAATACCTTAAGAACATAATATTAAGAATCAGTTGAACTGGGACCCAACATGGTCAAAAAGTTAAAAAACAGTTGTATAAATGAGATGCTGAGTGCTGTACGGCAGGGAGGGTCGGAGGAGGATCAGGAGAGTAAGAGAGAAAGGAATTCACGAAGGTAGGTAACCAATTCTCCTTTCTCCTCTTACCTCCTTCTCCTCCTCCGCTGGGATGTACCAGAGCCAAATCCCTCCTCTACGGGTGGGAGCCGACAGCACTGGGAGCCTCCAGTACTGCCTGCAGTACCCGCCTGCCAAAGGCAGCCTCAGCTGATTGAAAAACATTGATCTTGTAATGCCTTATGAAGGTATGTGGGGACGCCCAGGTTGCGGCTCTACAAATCTCCTCGTAGGAGGCTTGTGCCTTAAAGGCGTACGAGGTGGCCGCACTGCGAACTGAGTGGGCCCAGATCTGTAAGGGGGGAATCCTCCCGCCGGCCTTGTAGGCTTCAATAATGGCTTGTTTTACCCATTTAGACAACAAGGTTTTAGATGCCTTGAGACCCTGAAGAGCTGGTCGAGTGTTAACAAAAAGGGCCGTGGATTTACGAAAGGACTGAGTCCTGGACAAATAAATTTTTAGCGCTCGTCTGACATCTAGCTTGTGCCAGACCTTTTCCTTTTGGTGAACAGGATTGGGGCAAAAAGAAGGGAGCACCAACTCCTGGGCCCTGTGAAAATACGAATTTACCTTCGGGATGAAGGCCGGGTCCAACCTAAGTACGACCGAATCTGGTCGAAAAATGCAAAAATTGTCCTCCATGGACAGTGCACTCAGCTCCGAAACTCTTCGAGCTGACGTGACTGCCACCAAGAAGACTGTTTTTAGTGTCAGAAGATATAAGGATATATGTTTCAATGGCTCAAAAGGAGGTTTTGTCAGAGCCTCTAAGACCAAATTAAGATTCCAGGAAGGTACCCGGTGAATAACAGGAGGGGACAGAAGCCTGGCCGCTCGGATGAACCTTCGAACATGAGCGTGCGTGGAAATAGGTCTACCAGTTTCAGCTCTTAAAACGGCATCAAGGGCAGCCGCCTGCCTAGCTAAGGTATTTGCCCTGAGACCCTTGTCTAGACCCTGCTGTAAAAACTCTAAGACTTGAGGCACTCGTGCCCGTCTAGGGTCCAAGTCTTTTCGCCTTGACCAGTGAGCAAAGGTTTTCCAAGTACTCTGGTACGACCTCCTGGTGGCTGGTTTTCTAGAGCTTTGGAGGGTATCCAGAACTGGTTCCGAATAACCCCTTCGTCTTAGTGCAGCGCGTTCAATCGCCAGGCTGTCAACTGTAGAGTCTGGACGTCTGGGCAGGAAATGGGACCCTGACGAAGAAGGTCTGACCGCAGCGGAAGTTTCCTGTACTGGCCTTGACTCAGTTGAATGAGCTCCGAGAACCAGGGTCTCCGGGGCCACCAGGGAGCGATCAGGATTAGGAGCGCTCTCTCCCTGCGCGCTTTTGCGACAGTGCGTAGAAGCAGTGGAAACGGAGGGAAGGCATAGAGTAGCCCCTGCGGCCAGGGCTGGTTCAGGGCGTCGATTGCCTCCGCCTGCTGGCATGGATCCCGTGTCATGAAGCGGGGCAGCTGAGTGTTGTTCCTCGATGCAAACAGGTCGATGACAGGGACTCCGAACCAGCCCACAATGCTCTGGAACACTGCCTTGTTGAGCATCCACTCGTGAGGCTGCAATACCTGGCGACTGAGCCAGTCTGCGGTGATGTTGTCTTGGCCCCTGATGTGGAGTGCTTTCAGGGAAAGAACATGGGATTGGGCCCATCGGAATAGACGTGTTGCTTCCCGATGGAGTTGGGGCGACCTGGATCCGCCCTGATGGTTGATATATGCCTTGGCTGTGGTGTTGTCTGTGTAAATGAGTAGGTGACGATTGGTCCCGGAGGGGAAGATGTGTTGAAGGGCCAGGCGAGCGGCCTTCAGCTCCAGGAAGTTTATTGGTTGTTTCGCATCCTGGGGGGACCACAGTCCTTGCACCGAGCGTGTCGCCGTGTGCGCCCCCCAGCCTGTCAAGCTGGCGTCTGTCGTGATTATGTCCCTCGGGGGGTCTGTGAGGGGGACCCCTTGCAGGAAGTGTGCGGGCTCTAACCACCAGGACATTGAGTTTTTTAGGTGTCCTGGTATGAGTACCCAGGGATTCAGCCCGCTCGTGAGCTCTCGCTGCAAAGGAGCTAGCAGCTTCTGCAAGTGACGAAGGTGGAACCTGCCCCATGTCACCTGGGCAGTGCAGGAGACCAGCAGGCCCAGGAGTGAAGCGAGTGACTTGAGTCTGAGGCGACGTGCTGATCTGAGGGTTGCCACCAGCTTCCTTATCCTCCGTGCCCTGTCTGGTGGCACGAACGCGCGGTCGGAGGTGGTATCGATGACTACACCCAGATGTTGAAGTGTTCGTGTCGGAGTCAGATGGCTTTTCTCCAAGTTGACGAGAAACCCGTGCTGTTCCAGATAGAGGACAGTCCTGTTGAGATCCTCTATGGTCTTCTCCGGTGACTGGGCTCGGATCAGGAGATCGTCTAAGTAAGGATGGATGTGAATGCCCTCCATCCTGAGGTTCGCCACCAGGGGGATCAGCACCTTGGTGAAAGTCCTGGGTGCTGATGCCAGTCCGAAAGGAAGGACTCGAAACTGCCAATGTTGGTGGCCGTAGGCGAAGCGTAGCCACTTCCGGGAGGTCGATCTGATCGGGATGTGGAGGTAAGCGTCCTGTAGATCCAGGGATACCATCCAGTCGAGTTTGTGAATGCTGTGACAAATGGAGGTTACTGTCTCCATTTTGAACCTTTTCTTTGTCACATGCTGATTTAGTGCCTTCAGGTCCAATACTGCTCTCCAGGTCCCGGTCTTCTTTGCCACGAGGAAAAGAATGGAGTACATTCCCAAGAACAGTTGGGTCAGCGGCACCTGTTCTATTGCTCTGGAGTTGTGTAGTCTCTTGATTTCGCTTTTCATTGCGTGATGTTTTCCTGGATCCCTTGAAGCGGGGGAGACCAGAAATCTGCTTGGAGGGGGGGAGTCGAATTCGATAGCGTATCCCTGTTCCACGCAGGATAGGACCCAGGCGTCTGAAACCGAGAGAGACCACACCTCGTGGAACAGTTGAATCCTGCCCCCGACCTGCTGGGCGGAGTAGTCAGGAGTCCTGCCTGGGTTGAGTGGCAGGGGGGCCTCTTGATCTGCGCCTGTCATATCTGCCCGAGCGGAAGCCCCTACCTCTGCCCCGGAAGGCAAAGTTGGTAGTATACGCCCTCTGTGCCGGTGCTTGGAATCTTCTGTACGGGGCTGAGAAGCCCCTGAAGCGAAAGGGCTGCTGTCTAAAGGAACCCCTTTTACTGGACAGTTGTTGGAGGGTCTTAGTCTTATCCTTACTGGACGCCTCCTCCAAGACCTTCTCCAGGCACACACCAAACAATTTTGAGCCTTTGTATGGGGAGGCAGTAAGTAAGTTCTTTGCGGTGACATCCCCATCCCATGAGCGTAGCCAGAGCCTACGCCTAGCGGCCACATTGTTGGCTACAGATCTGGCTGACCAAGTTAAGTTATCGGTGGTCGCGTCTGCTAAAAAGGCGGCCGCCATGTGTACTCTGGAATTTAGGCGTTGAGCCTTACCCTCTGAAATTTCTGGGTCTTGGAGCTCCTGGAGCCAAGCGAGCATGGCTCTGGAAACATAAGAGGACGCTATTCCTATCTTTAGGGCCGCCGAAGTGGTTTCGGAAGCCTTCTTAAGAGCAGTATCCACCGCTCTATCCGTAGCGTCCCGGGGGTGGCAATCCCCCTCAGTGGGGAACACCGTGTGTCTAGCTAGGGAAGCAGCACCTGCGTCCACTTTAGGTGAACGGAACAAGGGGGCCTTCCTCCTGGAGAACGAGTAAAGGGTATCCTGAGCCCTATTCATTTTAAAACTTTTATCAGGCTGCTTCCACTCTTGCAGTACCAGCCTCTCAAAAGCCTTGTCTAAGGGGAGGCCCTGGTCTCTGCCATGAACTGATGGAATGTATTGGCGGGTGTCCTCCTCCTGTGAGTCAGAGGAGTCCCGTTTAGGAGGTTTCTCCTGCAACTGCAGAGTTTTTATCACCTGAGAGATAAGTTCATTCCTGTACTGACCAGGAAATTGCCTCTCTCCATCGGTGGAATCTGAGGTTTGTTCGACCCATTCGCCCTCCTCTAAATCGGATTGAGTGTGCTCGGATGCCGAGGAATGGACAGACTCGGTCTGCCTATGCTCGGAAAGGGCCTGGTTCAGATCAACATGCTGGCCCTCTTGGTCACTTTCAGCTGAGGACTGAATGGAGTGACGAGTGTCACCTGAGGGGCGTCTAGGTCTCTTTTTGCCAGAATCCCTGCCTTGGACTTAGTCAGAGGCTTAGGATGCCGCTTCCTACTTGGTCTAGGTAAATTCCCCAGGGTAGCCAAGATCTCTCCAATAGATTTCTCTATGGAGGCTAGGCGTACTTGCGTGTCTTGCTCCTGCGAAGGGGCTGCCACTGGCGGGGGGGGGGCCCCGAGGGGGGGCTGTCCCGTGCTCATGGCCTGTTTAAGGAGAGATAAAAGTAAAAATCAGGCACGTAAGGGTTAACTCCCCACTGGAGGGAGCCCAGACGAGCTGTCTCCGCTCCGGAAGAGGAGGGGCCACGAGAGGCTGTTGCTGGGGAGAAGACAAGCAGTGCTGCCTCTGCCCTGCAGGGGGCCGGTACGTGCTGTTGCTAGGCAGTATGTCTCTGCCCTGTTGCAGTTACTAGGCAGAAAAAGGTTGCTGGGGAGAAAGACCAGCAGCGCTGCCTCTGCCCTGCAGGGGGCCGGCACGTGCTGCTGCTAGGCAGTCTGCCGATACTAGGCAGAAAAAAGGCCCTCGTGTAGGGGCCCTGCTTGAGGGATACTGGCCGTGGGAGACTCCGAGGCCCAGCCGCGCTGTCCCCGAGTTCCCTACCTAGGGCTCATTTTTATTACAGGCCATTTCGGCCCCACATGCTCTCGGGCGTGGCGCGCCACCCCGGAGCTATTTCTCGTTCATTTTGCCCCTTTGCTCTCGGTTTTCGCGGGTGCGGCCATGCCGCCCCGGAGTTACCGCTTCTTATCTCTCCTGCTCTGAGAGTAATTTGGCCCCAAAGCTCTCGGGCGCGGCCGCGCCGCCCCGGAGCTGAACCATCGGCAGGCGGTGGGGGAGGGGGGAAAAGAGAAGAGGCATGCTTCTCTAACTGCCTTTTTTCCCTCACCTGCCAAGCAGTAACCCTGAGTTTTTTCACTTTCTTTTTCTTTTTCTTTTTCAGAGCCTTCGAGCTCCTGCGGGACGCGTCCTACCGGCCGAGGCAGATGAAAAGACTGAGGGACCGGGTAGCTCCTGGCGCGCATGCGCATAAAAGAAATGAGTCATCTGCCTCCTATCGGCCATCAGCAGAGCTACCCAGCGGAGGAGGAGAAGGAGGTAAGAGGAGAATGGGGATTTTTTAAGACTAATTTTAATTGTGATCAACAGCACTAATAGCTATACGTCATGTAAGTGGGATGGACTGTGGTACTAACGGTTATTCTTCACGTAAGGAGGAGGGTTGGGTTTTTTACTAACAATAAGATATACGTACTGGCTAGAATAAGCAAGTTTTGGGATATCGCACACATCATCTCATCTCTCCAGCCTTCTCATCACAGAGAGAAGCAAGCAGAAAGACAATGAGTTACCAGAGGTCCCCATCAGCTTATTTTGGTAACTACTGTCTTTCTTTGTCAAGTGTTTAATTTCTTTTTAAGTGCATTGCTATTCGGGTAGATTGTAAGCCTATGTAGAGGCAGGGTTAATAAAGAGCTGTTATAAAGAACAGAGGTCTGGTTTATTTGTGCACCTATATGGGGGGGAAAGGAGTCTAGGAGGTTTTAAGGAAAAATATAAACAATCCCCAGCCCCAATTAAAGAGCAGTCAGGGTTACACCAGGGCATAAACACTTCTGCACAGAGGAATGGGCCAGAATGCAGTGCTTTCAGGCTAGTTATGTGAGTTTTGTGTCAGCCGCACGGAAGTGGAATCTTCAGCTGCTTTTTTAGAACAGCTTAAGTCCACTTGTATTGCCAGAGGCGCAGAATCTGGCCCACAATATTTTAGGCACCCAAGTAGGTGGCAACACCTATTTTCTCTGTCATTGAATCTCTTATCTAGCATGATGCATTTGCTCATGTGGAACCATGATGCTAAAAAGACCTCATATGCAAGGCATGGTGATCAGTAATAAAACCATTTTAATTTTGCCCTGGGTACAAGATAACATTATTACAGTATTACCTTTGGTATAGTTAAGAAAAGTTGGTTATGAGTTAGTTGCCTCAGTCAAATGAAATTTTTAAAAAAGGTGAGCACTGGAACAGTACTAAATCAGAAAGACTGCAAGTTAACAGTTCTCACTTAATTTATCTTGATGAGAAAACTAAAAATTGTTTCGTCTATAATCATAAATGTATAAGGTCTGTTTTTCCACTAAGAACTACACTAAGGCCCTTTATACACTGTTAAAAATCCTGGGTGTAAACATGTATTAAGAAAGGAAAGGAAATTATTACTAGGTGGGCAAACTGTGGTTTGGGAGCTGCATGGGCAATTCAAGTGCAGCTCTCGGCCAGAGCCATTCCTGGGCACTGTGCTGCCTTATTGGTCCTGCATTTCACTCCATTGCACCCATATTTTAGCAGCTGAATTGCCCTCCGCCGTCTCCTGGCAGCGGGGCTGTTGTCGCACCCCCACTTCCAGGAAAGGGGACAGGGCACTGCGGAGAAGGGCAGCTGCATGCTTGCAGCACCCAGAGCGTGGCCACTGGGAAGCTGTCGGCGAGGGCTGCCCAGCCCTTAGCAACCCTCGCTGGCAGCGTGAAAAAGGAGGCCCCTGATTGGGCCTGGCTGGTCACGTGGGCGTGAGACCAGCGCTGAGTCGCGTTCCCTGCTCATTCCAGTGAGGAGCAAGGAACAGAGCAGCTGGGTTTTTAGTGGTGCTGCTTAGCAGCGCCGAAGACAAAGGCTGGGAGTGAGGCCCAGCCAGCATCAACATCAAGGAAAGTGGGGAAGCGGGGGTGGGGGTGGTGAGCCCTCAGACCTGGGGTCAACAGGGCCAGGGGGCAAGAAGGGAAGGGGAGCGGCTGGCATGGCTCCTCTCCCTGGGATCGGCACCGTGTTGGAGCGCCTGGCAGCATGTGAGGCATTGCTGCGGGGAGAGGGGCAAGGAGCCGCAGCTGGGGGTCCCCCCGCGGAGGGTCCCACAGTCAGTGGGGGGTGGCACCAGCCTGGCGGGCCTGGAGGAGAGACCCGGAAAAGGGGGGAAGAGGGTGTTGGACCCACTCTCCCCCCTCAACCCCCGGTGGTGCAGGCTCTGGCCAGGGCTTTCTCTCCTGCCTCTGGCGGAGATGATGGCCAGGGGGAGCCGGCGGCTTGGGCCCCGAGCAGGCAATAGTGGTGCCCCATAGTAGGACAAGTTGTCCCCCCCCCCGTGTGCGATTTGCGGATGGGGCTGCCATCGGGCAACGGCCTGGGGAAAGAAGAAGGGGATCGAGTCAGGCCCCTGGAGGGTCTTCCCAGACACCTACTGGTCAACTGGTTGGAGAACCTGGACAGGCAGGGGAACAAGACTGTGTTGAGTATGGGGATGCTCAGGAAGGGGTTGAACACTCTTCTCAGTGTGATTACAGGCAAGCTGTAAGGGACCCGATGAAACAGTACTGGAGGACCCCGACATCCTGGCAAGAATCAAGACGTTGGAACAGACATTGGCAGTCAGAGACCCCAGGGGAACACCACAACCCACCCCCTTGGAGCAGAGACAGGTATAAACCTAGAGAGAGGATGGATACCAATAGTGCATGGGACCAGACAGGGTGTGTGTGGGGGGATGGGGGGGGTGGGACTGTTGACCCTGTCCCACTTCAGTGATGTATGGCGGGCCAGGTTATCTGGAAGGGGGGTTCGACGGCATTAGAGCTGCTGCCCTTCTGGGAATACACGGGGGTGGGCCCAAGCCTCCTCCCCCTAAAAAGGCACTACAGTACTTGTGGTGGAATGAGGGGTGGATCCAAGTGACCACTCCTGTGGTCTCAGGGGCGGGTGCTGCACAGGCCCTCCGACAGGCCGGTCCATGTATGGGGATTGGGGGTGCAGTGGTGGGTCAGTCCCAGGCCCAGCACGTGTTGCAGGTGTGGTCCCTAGGCCCTCCTGGCCAGCTAAGGCAGCAAAGCGAGGGATTGCACCACCCTGCACCAGTTGGGGGCTCGTATGCGAGTTTATCTGCACCTATAGGAGAACACCTGTTGCCGGCACGAGGGAGAAAATCTGGAGGGGAGAGTATATGGACCTTTTCGCCCTCCTGTTTAGCAATCCAATAATGGATCCGGGCGAAGATGACAAGAAGGAGAAAGAAAAGTATAAGCGACCTAGGGCGGATAGAAACTGGTCCAGTTGGACGGCAGCGTATGCAATCTATCACGGGGTGCAACTCAAAATGTTTCCCAAGAGAAGGGCGATTCTCCTGAAATACGGGGAAATAATTCAAGGGCCTACGAGACCAGCCCCCCCGGTGTCTGGCTGAGATATAATGAGGCGTTCAGGCACCGGGCTTCCTTCACACCGGGGCTCCAGTGGGACATTCATGCACATGACCTTTGGGCTGAACTGCATGAGTGATGCTACCGGAGCACTGTGGGCGGATAGTGGTCACCTCTTAGCGAAAGGGGGGCTGGCCCAGATAAATGACCCAGCTAGGGCCTGGGGAAGGCAGACTGCAATGGAAGCATCGGACAGTGCTGAGACTTTGCCCATTTGGGTAAATGTACCCGCCCGGCATGCAGGTTTCAGCATACCTACTCCACTTATGGGGAATTTCACGCTGCGGCTGCCTGTTCCCGGGCAAAGTCATGGAGTAAGGCAAAGGCGGGTGCTACTGAGGGCGGAAAAGGTACCCAAGGGGGTGGTAGCGCAGGGGCTACGGGGAAGAGCCTCAACGCTAATTAAGGTAGGTAGGTTGGTGACTGCCCTGCTTGCGCATCCCAACAGGCAGGAAGTTCAGTATGTAGTGACTGGGTTTAAGGAAGGGTTTAGAATACCAGTGGTGGACGTGCAACAGGGTAGTATTGCTCCCAACTTGAGGTCAGTCGAAGGTATGGAGAAGGTCGTGGTGGAAAAGATCGGAAAATAAGTGGCGGAAGGGAATGTAGCTGGTCCGTTTGTTGCCCCCTCCTCCCCCCGCAATTGCCTGAGATGGTATTTTCTCCATTGAGTGTGGTTCCAAAAAAGTCCCCAGGCCAATTTCGCTTAATTCACCATCTTTCTCACCCACGGGGCCATTCGGTCAATGATGGGATACCAAGGGACCTGGTATCTGTACATTATGCATCCTTTGATATGGCGGTCGCATTGGTCAGGCAGTTTGGCAGTGGGGCATTGCTGGCAAAGTGCAATGTCAAATCAGCATTTCGCCTTTTGCCGGTGCACCCAGACAGCTTCCCGCTTTTGGGCTTCCACTTTCAGGGCAAGTTTTATTATGACAGAGCTATGCCCATGGGATGCTCTATTTCTTGTTCGGCTTTCAAACATTTCAGCTCCCTAGTGGAATGGGTGGTACGGCGCTCGGCGGAGGGAGGAGGCATTACCAAATATTTGGATGACTTCCTCTTCGTCGGGCGGGCCGGGCCGAGTGAATGCGCAGATTTAGTGGAAACTTTTCAAAGGGTGGCAGGGCACCTGGGCATTCCCCTGGCTGCTGAAAAGACCGAGGGGCCGAATACGGCTCTTACATACATAGGCACTGAATTGGACACAGTAGCGAGGGTGTCCCGCCTACCCTTGGACAAAGTTAGGGCACTGATTCTCAAGTTGGAAGAGTGTATGGTTGCTGGGAAGATCACAGTTAAGCAGTTGGGCAGTTTGAACTTCGCCTGTAGGGTCATAGCCCCGGGCAGGGCATTCATGTCCCGGTTATACGGGAAGCTGGTGAGTGACCCCCTACCTCATTACCATCTCAGGGTCATGCGGGACATGAAACAGGATTTGGGGGTTTGGCTGAATTTCCTGAAGGAATTCAATGGGGTTAGCATGTGGAGGGAGCCGCTCCTCCTTAAAGCGGAATTGGAGATTCATTCAGATGCAGCGGGTGCCCATGGTTTTGGGCTATATTTTAGAGGCATGTGGTGTGCAGTGTGGTGGCCACACGAATGGTGGGTTGAGGGCATAACAAGGGACCTGACATTCCTTGAGTTATTCCCCATTGTCGTAGCGGTGCACTTGTGGCATGAGCAATTGGCAAACAGGGCAGTTCTGTTTTGGTATGACAACCAAGCAATAGTCCATATTATTAACACCCTGTCATTGTGCTCATGGCGGGTTATGACTTTGGTTAGGGCCATGGTCCTCGTTTGCCTTCAGCATAATATTCTATTTCACTCCAAGCACGTCCCGGGACTTGAGAATGAGATTGCAGGTGCTCTTTCTCGGTTCCAGATGGAGTGTTTCTGCTTGCTGGCACAGCATGCCAACCAGAATCCAGAGCCCATGCCTCGATACATGTGGAGCCTTGGCTCATAGAGCTCTGCACAACAGTGCAGGGCTCTTTAGCTGCCCGTACCAGATCAGCATACGCCGACACCTTTCACGCATTTCAGCATTTCCAGGCCCAGCACGGATGGAGTTTGGGTTTTCCGATTCACGAAGCGCAGGTTTTGCAGTTCGCCATGTCTCTGAGACGGGAGGGGTTAGCGGCAAGGACGATTGCCAGGAAGTTAACTGCAATAGGGTTGATGAGTCAGCTGGCTGGTCACCCTCCACCAGACAGGGGTTTCTTTGCCCATAGATTACTAGAGACATGGGTGCGTGACCAGCCGGCAACCACTGATTCTCTGCTACCTATTACTCCCCCCCCTTGTTAAGTCGAATTGTTAGCTCCCTATATTTAGTGTGTTATGACAAGTTTGAAGAGAGCATGTTTGCTGCACTGTTTAAATTAGCATTCTTTGGTGCGTTTTGGGTTAGTGAGCTGATGGTCGAATCAGCCAGGGACAGGTCGGCCAGGGCTTTAACAGTACAGGATGCGACAGTTGGTGCCCAGGAGGTACTCATTCATTTAAGAATATCAAAAACCGATCAGTGGGGTTATGGGCGGACAGTCAGATTGGCTAGAGCGGGTGACTCCAGGCTATGCCCAGTCATGGTGGTGCAAGCATACGGGGGAATTCGGCCTAGGGTCGGAGGCCCATTCTTTTGCCACCACAATGGGTCACCAGTTATGAGGTATCCGTTTGTAACAGTCCTCCAGGCGGCATTTGCTAGGGTCAAATTTCCATACAGGGAATATGGGTCTCATTCATTTAGAATTGGGGCAGCTACCTTTGCAGCCCAGATGGGTATGGCTGGTAGGGACATACAGGCAATCGGTCGCTGGCGGTCAAGGGCTTACCATACATACGTGTATCGGGATCCTGCAGACGGCACGCAGTAATCATTTCATGTGTTTCCTTAACAGATGCTGCCCTGGGCCGAAGACCGATCATTTGGATCATGTGGCATAGCCTGGTTCGATGGGCCGCCAAGGCGGCGAGGAACACTAGTCTGGGAACCCAGTTGAGGTTATCAGACAGGGCGGTGATTAACTGGCTGAGTCGGAGCGGGATGAAATGGCATCAGCTCATTCCGTGGGCTCACATCGCATGCCAGACACAGCAGGCCTGATATATTGGTGGTCCATCTAGGGGGAAATGATTTACATAGGCTCAAAGGGGTGCAGTTAATTAGGGATATAAAACACGATTTATGGGTAATAAAATGATTAACTCCGGGGGTTAGGCTCATTTGGACAGAATTAGTAGAAAGGGTCAATTGGGGAGAAGGGGTACCAGCTAAGAAAATAGACAAAACTAGAAAAACAATTAACAGGGAAATCTGTAAATGGTTAAGGGATATTGGAGGGGACAGAGTTAGGTATAGTGTAATCTCTCATAGGGAATTAGAGTTATTTAGGAAAGATGGAGTCCACCTGTCCCCAGCTGGTAACGACCTGTACTTACAAGTTCTGCGTGATATGTTCTTGAGGGTTCTAAGATAGGTGTGGGGGCCGGACTCGTCCGATGGCATCAGCGATTCCTGGTGGCAGGGGTCTAGTATCGGTTCAAATTAGGATACGTGATCATAGGAGTCATCTCCTTAAGAGATGCGGAAGCCACGCCTAACGCAATTGCAGGGTATGGCAGGCGAGGCGCTGGTTCCCCTGGGAGAGGGTGACCTGGGACAGTGGTAGGGCATTGTATGGCCCCCCCACCGTTGGGCACACTATTACTTACTCAAGTCCGGAAGGACTAAGTCCCCTTTGGCCGCATGCCCAGCGCTGGACAAAGGGGAGACATTATGGTTGTGGCGAGGTTATCGATGGTATATCGAGACCTCTGATGTTGTAATGGTTGATGGGTTACTGTTGATACTGGACCCTGATTGCAATAGGCGATGTCACCCCCTCAACTATTCTGTTTGGTTTGTAATTTGGATGAATAAAGGGTGAGGCCATGTTTAAATCCATATAACGCTGTCCTGTCTCATTTCTGGATGCGTCAACAATTGCAGCGATTCCTTTGAATATCAGGAGTCAGAACTGTGGAGCGCCAGCTCCACCAGCTAATCATAAAACAGGACAGACTTGTGGCTCTCAGTCATATGAAGTTTTTGGTACATGGCTCTTGTGGCTGGGAAGTTTGACCATCCCTGAAACAGTATCTAGTACAAAGACAAAATAGGAATGGTGTGAATATGATGTATGTTTGCCTCATTATGCCAAGAGTAATTTATACCCACATTAAGGCCTCTGCCAGAGCAGGGTTAAGAGGCTTTAGAATCAGTCCCATAAAATTGAATATTTTTAATAACCAAACATAGATTTGGAGCCAGACAGATATTGTGACAGACTGCAGGCAGTTATTGGGACAGACTGCTATTGCAACAGTTGAAGGAGTACAACACGTTTTTGAGATGTATTATTTTCTTGAGAGTGACATATGCTTTATGTAAAGTAGGCATTATAAATGTGATGGTTAGATGCTCCAAGTAAACACAGTCAGATAAGATGATTAGTTCAGCAATGGTTAGTACTTGGATCCCCAAAGGTGTTTATATGGAAACAAAATGTATAGCAAAGACATCAGTGTGAAATCACTTAGAAAAGTTTAGTGTGTGCATTTGATTTCTTTCTTCCTCTTCCCTCTTAGCCCATGAAACTGTAATAACAGCTTTTTTGATTCTAAACTTTGTTTGTGATGGATTTAATATGTGCATATGGACCTCCTGCCTATACCCAACTACCTGTATGAACATATCATTCCTGGAAAACAGACCCATCTGTCTTTTACGTTAAAGCGGTTAATTGTTTTTCCATTTGTATTCTTTGTGATGTTCTTCTAAACACCACACAAATGATCTGTCTCTCTCAAGGGCAGAAGTTTGGCTTTTTTCTCCTTTTGCTCTTTAAACTTGGATGCAATTTGAGAGACTTAAGATCTCACATTAGCTTTAACTGCTAGCACTGTAGACCTGCTGGCACCAATAACAAAAGGGGAGGGTTCTGACACTCAGCGAAGATGCTCTTATTTCACTAGCCAACAAAGAGCCAAAAGCAAGCCCTATTATTAGTGCTAGTGAGACCAGATTTACCATTTGATTAATCACTAAAGTCAGAGCCAAAATTGAGACTGGCTCACACTTACTCTGTGGGTCTGAGAGCTTTTCCAGAACTCATTAAGCATTGGGGCTTGTAATTTTGCCTTTTCCTAATAAACTTTTCTTGAAGCACAGGTGATATTTTCTCTTTGGGGTATATTCTGTGCCAGGATCTCACACCATGGAAGTAGAAGAAGTATTTTGTTTTTATTTTCAATGATATAGAATTTTTGAAATCCTTTAAGAGAGATAATGAGTGGCAACAAAACTCTTTTGATCTGCATCATAATTGTGAAATAAAAGGGAACGCTGATGAAAAACTGATGTGCTAGGGAAAGGTCACTCCTTAAATACATCATGCCCTTTGAAAAACTTCTAAGATTCACATTGTGGCCAATTACAGTATGTCCAGAATGCAGGCTTTTCACAGCCTTTTATAGTAACAAGAGTAGGTCAGTACACATCCTGTCCATTTAAAAGGAGACAGCTCTACGGGAAAGTTTCTCCTGTAGTGCAGCTAATAAGCAGATAGCAGATGACATCCCTGTACTTTTGACTGAGATACTATGGCAGGGAGGGACAGCAGGAATGTCTCCTCTTTGGCGTCAAAGAGTCCCCCTGCAGCATGCATGCAATTTAAATTATTACAAGGCAATGTTACAAGTATGAACCCTGGCACAAAATAAAGTAATTACATTTAATTAAGCAGCCAAAAAAGTGATGGCCTGAGACTCACTGCCTTAGATGTAGCCTTTTGTTGACTTAGCACAGGACAGGTAATGAATGAAACTTCAAAGTGTAAGCAACTAAATTGCTACTTAATTAGTGGAGACTAAGTCAGAAAGCAGCAAAACAAAAAAAGACCCTCAATTTTCCTTTGTCAGAAGAATTCAGATAAAGATTCCAAGCCTCATAGAAGACCTGAAATTAGGATTGTTCTTCTATTAAGCAAGGGCTTTATTACGAGCTTTGGTTCAAAAGGAAATATTTTTGCTTTCGTTAGGGTAACACTCCTGAAAGGTGTTCAGTTGATAGCCCTGTAGACAGGAGTTCTCTGCTTACCCCAAACAAATTGTCTGATCAAAAGCCCATCCTGTCTACAACCTTTCAACTACCCTTTGAGTGCCATGGACATACACTGCTTCTTATGCCCCAGGAAATAGCTCAAAGAACAGAAGCACACAAACTGAGAAGATAGATATATACATAAAGTAATGGCACTGGGTGTATTCAAGTGACCAGCCAAAGTTCAGAGAAACTAAGCTGTTCCCAGACATATAAAGTCTATATTCTAATATTCACTTTTTAAAATATATTTTTTCCTTCTATTATTTTCCCCCTCAAAACTATCAGCTGTAAAGCCTTTCTTGGTACATTTAATAAGATAGCTGTCAGAGTAATCTCATTAGCTAAACAGGTCAGCTGCGTAGAGGACAAGTAGACAATGAAACTTGCACAATATCTGCCTAAATATGCTGAATAAATTAAATAAGAAATAAAGCACATTTAACAGTGGGAGTGGATGACTATTTTAGGTTGGACTAGATGACTAACTTTGAGTCCCTTCCAACTCTAAAATTCGATGATTCTATTATGAATAAGCTACCATCTTTCTAAAAGTTATGCATTACAGTTTTGTGGGCTCATACTACTAAATGGAGGAAATACAATTAGCCTTTGCTATACAGATGATCCCAATAGTTCATTCTGATCGTAAAATCTATTAATTTAGTGAAGTAAAATTATTTTTTAAAAATTTCAATTCATTTTTATTGCATAGAGTTTCACACATTTCTCCTCTTTTCAACTGTTGTCTTTTGCCAATGGATGTTTTTAGATGTACGCAGGGGAAGCCTGCCCCTAGAGATGCTCCAGGGGTGTATCCCCGTGTCCGCCCACCTCCACCCCTGCCTAGGTCCACTTTAGACAGACCCAGAGGGTTTCTCTGGCAATGGTCCACCCATTCAGCACACACCCCCATCATAGAATTGTGGGGGATCAGCCAACGCTCTAGGCTGGTGCCTGCAACTCTGTGCTGTTGCTGGGGCAGCAGCTGGCCGGGACTGGAGCTGCAGCGTGGGTCCGCCGAGCAGACAGAGCAGCTCCACTCAGGGCCAGAGTCCTGGGTTTGGCCAGCCCGCTCCACTGGTGGCGGTCCAGGATGTTCCAGGATGCTGCAAGTGGGGCTGCCCCGCAGCAGGCACACCCTGCTCCTCTTCAGCATCTGGCAGGTTGCCTTCAGATGGACCAGCCAGCCTGGGGGTGAAGTGGGCTGGTGCAGCCGCCCCTGGAGCTGCCATCCATCTGTTTAAACCCACCGTGTTTCCCTCTCCAGTTTAATATTACCCAAATTCCAATAATTTCCCCCTTTAGCAGATTAATTCTCAAATCCCAACGATTTTTCCCTTTTAGCACAAGCACATTAATTCTCTTCCCTTTCTTCTTTTATCTCCTGCCTCTTATATTACATGCCCACACTATTCCAGTCATTTGCTTTCCCTATTCATTAACGGTTGAACATAAGTTTTATTTCCCTCTCTATCCTTTCTTTCCATTCCAGACTAGAGAACTGAGACCAAGGAAAATACAGCAGAGCTGACAGTTGCTGTCCCATATGATTATAATACATTAAAATATGTTAAAGAAGGCTAATGAAGTCATGATTTCAGCTACCTTTGTGTTCCTCCAATTATATATATATAGCTTTAAAAGGGCTGTTTCATATCTACAGACAGCTAATAAACAATGTTCAAAAGACTCCTTTACTTTCTATGGGACTTCAGAGCTGCAAAATACATAAAACAAAAGCGATGTGCCATTTCTGGTTCCTCTTTTGTTCTGTTACAGCCTTCACAGTAAAGAACATGATGATTAAAATTTTTAGAAGTATGATGGTGAAGGATCCAAAGTCCCATCAACTTTCAAAAGAACCAGATCAACACTGCTTTAGGAACTAATCCTGCAAACTCTTACTGAGATGGTACTCCCATTGAAGTTAAGACGACCACACAGAGCTAAGCGATCAGGCCTTTACATTAATAACATACAGTACTCTTGTTTGAAATTAATAATCACTGTTGCACTGCATGTATTTTCACAAAAATAAGCTGAACAGGTACAGGCAGCAATAGTGTGTGTGATTTTCCCAGTTACACAAATAACCACTTTAGTGCATTACATGTGTGGTAGTGCGACATTTACTGAGCTGATAAATTGTTTACAGTTATTTAACCACAGTGAAATTGTTTTAAAGTATCTCCTTCACTAATGCAAAACACACCCAGACCATTGTGCTCTGTGCTTCCTGAATGTGTACTTCCATACAGCAGCTCCAGGCTATTTGTCTACGCTAACACCCATGGAGACAACAGCCTGCTTATGTCACAAATCACATCTGTCACCCCATGATTTGTATTTTGACTTGGGTTAATAATATTTGAAGGAGGCACCAGGTCTCATTCCCCCGTCCCCCTCAAGTAAGGAGTCTGGATGCCAGTTTATGCAGAGGTGCTTCCAAGATTACAAACATGCCTCTGACAGTGATGTGTGGTCCTACGAAGAAAGAATGACAGTGTCAAATTTGTTCTATAAGGATAATAAAGTGAATATCTGTGACAAGCAAAGCTGCATGTTTAACTGTCTTATCCTGCTGCCACCAAACACAAGACTCTCCAGGTTTTCAAGCTGTCTGGTTCAAAAGCACTGCTTTTAACTTACACATTCTTGCTATTTTAATATTCGTTTCTGACATCTGTATTCACAATGAGCAGTATTTACCTCCACCAACAGTCCTATTGAAGTCAAAGGTATTACCAAAGTAGTAAGGTATTGTTGATCAACTCTAGCAAAGGTGACAAAATCATGTACTGGCTAATCCAAATTATTGCTAAACTAAGTTTAGCAATAAAACTAAGTTTTTAAAGTTCTGAAACAAAAAGGTTTCAGTTTTACATAGATACATGTATATACATGTGTGTATCAAAGAAGTATATACATATATGTGTATTATGGTTTCCAGATTGAACTGAAAATGGAAGTTCGTCAATGATCTACATCTGGAGATCAACAGGAAATCATACACTGTTGATCTCGATAAATCTTTCAGCTGCCTTTAACACACTGCTCATGGACTGCTCTTGGGTGGTTCTGTTTGTTCCTGTTTGGATGGTCCCAGAAGGTGGTGATGAGAGACTACTCATCATCCCCTTGGACCTCTTTCCTGCAGTGTCTCACAAGGTTCCATCTTCTTGTTTCCCCTCTTGTTCAATGTGTATCTGAGGCCACTGGGAGAGATCATTTGGAGGTTTAGAGTAAAGTGTCATCAGTATGCTGCTGTTGGCAACTGGATGATGGCGAGCCAATTGAAGCTGAATCCAAACAAGACAAAAGTAGTGATGGTTGGCCTGCCCTGTGACTTGGGGGAGATTGGGACGCCCGTCACTGATGGGGTCCGACCTCCTCTGGTCACTCAGTTTAACAGCCTTGGAGGAGTGCTTCTGGATCCCTTGCTGTGCCTGGAGCCATACCTTCATAATCCTGATGCTAGGTTACTGCAATGTGCTCTACATGGAGCTGCCTTGATGATGGTTCGGAAGCTGCAGCTGGTGCAGAATGCGGTGGCCCAGCTCCTTTCAAGGGTGTGTCACCATAAGCATATTACACCTGTGCTTGGGGCTGAGGGGGTGTGTGTGTGTGTATATATATATATATCAGCCCTAAATAACCCTCACCCAACCCCTATATATATTGTAAGCCATCCTGACCTTAGGGGAAGGGCAGGGTATTAAATAAAATAAACAAACAAACAAACATGTTATTTAAGATCAGAAGATATGTCTAAAGATCAGAACACAGAAAGGTTTGGACCCTGAAAATGGCTAATAAATACATTTCCAAACAAAAGAAAAAATAATCATCTCAGAATAAATGGTCTTAAATTTGTCTGTCTTCCAGATCGCTCTCTTCCCCCATAACTAAGCTAAGGGCGGTTTTAGTCAATCCAGCTCACAAGTGGGATCGTTCAGGGCCGGCATCGGGCACCGCCTTCCTCTCTACGCCATGTCTGATGTTCAGAAGAGCATCAGACACGGTGTAGAGTGTTTGTGCGCATGCGCACCCTTCTGCGCGTGTGCACTCGGGCGAAGAACCCGGAAGTGCGGCGTAAAGCCGGCACAGCAGCGATCCACCTGAAGGGGGCAGGATCGCCGGGCCAGCTTCACGCGGCAGAGATCCGGCGTTCAAGCGCACCGGGGATGTAGACGAGCGGCAATAACGGCGGCTGATAAAGGGCTCAGCCACCATTTGCGTCTCATCTAAAAAAGTCCTAAGTGCATGAACCTGAAGCTTCTCGCCTCTATCTGTATCTCCACACGTGCCCCTCACCTTCTCCATTCTAGACTATAAACCCCTCAGAGAAGGGACCTACCTGTCTGTTATCACAACTGTTCAGTGCCAGGCACATTGCTGGCACTAAAAATAATAAATAATTTCCCTGGCATAAAGAAAACAGAAAAAGAAGGGTTCTCACCTTGGAATTCTTACCTTGGAATTCAGGGGCGGCTGGTGGGTTTTGATGCTGGAGGGGCACTGGGGCAGTAAGGCCGGCGGGCCTGGGGTGGAGCCAGGGGGATGGTAGGCAGAGCCAGGGGGATGGTAGGCCAGTGGCATGGCATAACCCAGCAGCAAGGAGTTCCCAGGGTTAACATCGGATGGAAGAAAACACAGTCTACATGCACATCAAG
>QEPC01015122.1:576093-590426 GCA_003113815.1 Sphenodon punctatus | reverse complement strand
CCCCCCCCCCCCCCCCGTCCTTTGACTTCCCATTGTGGAAGCTTAAAAGGTAGGCATGAGCAGTGAGACCGTAAAGGGCGGGGGGGAACCCAGCGAGGGGACAACTGAGGTCTAGCCCCCTGGACCTTCAGTGTGGAGAGAATTAAGTAGGGGGCTAATCCCGTTGGACATATCCACACCCCAGGCCCTTCAGTCTCACCTGCAGCTGTTGTGATGCTTTTTGCTTGTCCTGGGCAGCCAAACAAAGAAGGCTGCCCTGGTGGGGCCAGGCTATTTCAGTCAGCCAGAGCCCAGTCCCTCATTGCAGATCTTGTCTGGACATAGGCCGATGGTTTCAAGTGGTCAGGTAGGAGGGGTAGGTATGCATCTAGTGGTGCCCCCACCCCTCTGAGGTCACAGGGATTCCCCAGCTGGTCCTCGCAAAGAAACCACCCGCTTATGGGCAGGAGCGCCATTTCTAAGGAGGTTTGCTGCACTGCGAGATATTCCTTAATACAGACCACTGTTGCATACTCTTCAAACAAGAGACAGCAGACAGTAACCAGGAGTTAACGTAGTGGGCTAATTGCTGATGCAGCTGAGCCAAGCAAAAGATCATAGGATGTATCAAGCCCTGCTAGATAGACAGTCTATCCCGATTTTCTTTAGCCCTAGTGTGTTTTATGTGTGATGTTAGGCTAATACATGGGAATGGTTACTTGATAAACCAAGGTCTTCCAGACAGGCACCAAACTGGAACGCACACAGAGTAGTAGCAGGATCTAGGCCCAGGCAGGAGTCAAGTCAGGATCAAGTCACAGATGCAGTCACAGATGAGGTCAGTGGTCAAACTGGAGATCATGCCACAACAGAACAATGAACTAAAAGGTAAGTCAGAGCAAGATTATGATTCACAGTGAGGGTTGTAGCTGGGAGACCAGTCTAGGAAAGAGCAAGATTATGATTCACAGTGAGGGTTAACATAACATAAGAAGTGCCATACTGCATCAGACCAACGGTCCATCGAGCCCAGCATCCTGTCTCGGACAGTGGCCAATCACGGGGGCCTGGGAGAAGCACCCAACAGGTCACCATGATATCCATTCCCTCTGGGTCATCCCCAGGCTCCCGACAGTAAAGGGTTTTGTTCCCCAATCTTATCTGGCGAATAGTTGCTAATGGAACTATCTTACAGAAACTTGTCCAAACCTCTTTTAAACTCCGCTATACTGCTGGCCTTGACCACCTCCTCTGGCAGTAAATTCCACAACCTAATTGTACACTGAGTGAAAAAATACTTTATTTTGTTTGTTTTTACTCTGCTACCTGTGAGTTTCATGGAGTGTCCCCTAGTTTTAGTACTAGTTGAGAGGGCAAATAACTGTTCCCTGTTTACAAGTTCCACACCACTCATGATTTTATAGACCTCTATCATATCTCCTCTCAGCCGTCTCTTTTCCAAGCTGAAGAGCCCCAACCTATCAAGCCTTTCCTCATACGGGTGCTGTTCCATACCCTGGATCATTTTTGTTGCCCTTCTCTGTACCTTTTCTAGTTCCACTATGTCTTTTTTGAGATGGGGCGACCAGAACTGCACACAATATTCAAGGTGCGTTCACACCATTGATTTGTATAGAGGCATTATGACATCCTCAGTTTTATTCTCTATTCCCTTGCGAATAATTCCTAACATTCTATTTGCTTTTTTGACCTCTACGGCACACTGGGCTGAGGATTTCAGTGTATTATCCACAGTCACTTCCAGATTCTTTTCCTGACTGGTAACTCCTAGCTTAGTACCCAGCAATGTGTACTCATTATTTGGATTATTTTTCCCAATGTGCATCACTTTGCACTTGTCCACATTAAATCTCATCTGCCATCTGCATGTGGCAGGAGGGGCAGGATAAAATTTGTAAACTAAATAAATAAATAGATGCCCAGGCACCCAGTCTTGTAAGATCTTGCTGCAGCTCCTCACAGTCTGCTCGTGTTCTGACTACTCTGAATAACTTGGTGTCATCTGCAAATTTGATCACCTCACTCTTAACACCCTTTTCCAGATCATTAATGAATACATTGAAAAGAACTGTTCCCAGTACAGATCCTTGGGGCACACCACTTTTTACATCCTTTCATTGTGAAAACTGATCATTTAGTCACACTCTTTGCTTCCTATCCTTTAACCAGTTATCAATCCATAGCAAAACACTACCTCGTATCCCATGACTTTTTAATTTTCTCAAGAGTCATTTATGTGGGACCTTATCAAAAGTTTTCTGGAAATCCAGGTACACTATATCTGCTGGGTCTCCCCTGTCCACATGCTTGTTTATGCCCTCAAAGAATTCCAAGAGCTTAGTGAGGCATGACTTCCCTTTACTAAATCCATGCTGACTCTTTAAGCCATGTTTATCAATATGCCCAGTGATTCTGTTCTTAATGATAGTTTCCACCATTTTGCCCGGCACAGACATCAAGCTTACCGGTCTGTAGTTTCCAGGATCATCTCTGGATCCCTTTTTAAATATTGGGGTTATATCTGCCACCCTCCATTCCTCAGATACAGTTCCAGATGCCAACATTATGTTACAAATTACTACAAGTAGGTTTGCAATTTCACATTTGAGTTCCTTCAAAACTCTGGGGTGAATACCATCTGGCCCTGGTGATTTGTTCGTATTAAGCTTGTCAATTTGCTCTAGAACCTCCTCCAGGGTCACGCTGATTTGTCAGTTCATCCAATTCATCACCTAAAAAGTAGGGTTCTGGCGTGGGTATCTCCGCAACATCCTCCGCAGTGAAGACCGAAGCAAATAACTCGTTTAGCTTCTCTGCAATGTCCTTATCCTCCCTGAGTGCCCCTTTTGTGGCTGGGAGACCAGTCTAGGGGAAAGAGGGTCTCAGAAAGGGTAGATATAGTAGCTAGGACAAGGTGAGCTGAAGAGCAGGAGCAGGAGCAGAAACACGCAGGGTGCAAGGGTGAGACACTAAGCCTAGGCATTTCTCCTCCTGACTTCCTCTTCCTGGCAGGTAGCTTTTATATGATCAGTGGCCAGTCAGAAAACGAGGGGGTGTGGCCCAGGCTGAAGCAAAAGGGCCCATTAGGCCCAGACCCAAAACAGAGTGCAGCAGTGACACCGCAAGCCACTGCACCAGAATCCTCAGCGATGCTGGTTTGACTCTTAAGTTCTTTACGCTGCCCTGCCACAAAAATGTGGAACTTCAGACTCAGGGTGATTTCAGACGTGACGGGGCACTAGTTGCCCTGGCACGGAATCACCACGGGGATTCCCCGCCGGGATCACACCGGCACATCCAACAGACGTGCCGGCTGATCCCGGCGGGGAATCGGGGAGGGAGCGGGGCCACAAGGTGCAACGTGCAGCCGCACGGCCCTGCCCCCCACGCTCCCTCCCCGCCCACCCTCTGGGGAGACGGGCAGACACCGCGGCCAATGCAGTCGCAGTGCCCGCCTGAAGTGACCACGGCCCGGAATCCCGCCACAGATTCTGGGCCGTGGTAGCCGTCCAGACGGGACAGGCCCCTTCATCACGGCGGGGAATCGCATTCACCACGCGATCGGGGCCAGCCTCGCCGGTTCCGCCGACTGCGTGGTGAATGTGATTCCCCGCCGTGATTGACGGGGGTGAACATCTGGGGGGGAACTTCCGTTCCCCCTTCAGATGTGACAAGACCTTTGTCGCCCGGTGGGAATCCACTGTGGTTGAGCGTGATCTCGTCAAGTCTGAAAATACCCTCAGATTTGGGTCCACATCTTATGTGTATACTTCCACCTATGAGAGGGAGGGGAGGTGATCTTCTCCCCCGCCCCCCGGAAACAGGCTAGCTCTACCTCCAGTAATTCAATATGTGTGAGGGTTTTCAGCTGATCAGCAGAGAACCCCTGCTTGAACCAGCAAGAGAACAGACCAATGTCACTGAATCACTGCTAGTGGGGATTGTCCAAATTTGCTGGCAGAGCCCCAGAATTTTCCTAGCCTTTTCCCCATTTCTGAGGCTGCTGTCACAGCAGAGCCATGAGGGGTACCCACACATTTTTCAGCATAGGTGGACCCCTGCTATTGAACTCCTTGCTGCAGGGATGGCTAATACATGGGAACATCCTTAGGCTCTAGCTGAACAGACTTCCACCCATTCAAATAATCTGGTTTAGCTGGACCAGCAAAAGCTGCATGAAACCCATTACAGTTTGAGTCGTTATTTTTGTTTTATGTAATCCTGTTCCCCACCAAACTAAGACAACACAAAATATAAGAATGTCTTCATGGAGTATTGCACTGATTTAATTACTTCAAAATGAATCCACATCTTTCAGTTCAACTGGTGCAGCTCTCCATATGGGCAAGATCTTCCTAGAAGTGGGAAGACATAATCTGACCCACCACTGCTTCCCTTCTCCCCTTTTACTGGAACCCCAATATATAGTCTGTAGCTTGGAACCCATGCTAAGTTAACTCTATCCATTCCTGTTATATGCATTCCATTCCTTAAACAGTTTCCATGTGAGCATTTTTATTATAATTATCATCCTAGACTATTAAGTGTAAATCTACATTCTCTAGTTAAACAAGACTTGCATGTCAATTGCAATTTTACTTGATTAATGTCTGCAAAATTTGTTCTTTTCTCTATATAGTTTTTCTTTCTAGCCTGCTGACTCACATGCATTGCTCTCAAAGATTAAAACATGCTGAAGCATAGCTCTGCCTTCTCACAAGGATCAGCGGGCAACCCTTGAATGTATATACTTCATTTCTTATTGACTTGTAATCTATGGCATCAATGGGTATTTTCAAAGGTGACGACTCAAGGAGCCGCCACACTTTGATCCTGCCTGTGGTGAGAGCCCTCACAATGGGCAGGATCAGACCCCACCACCAAACAAAAGTAATACTATGCCTCACGCATTGAGTACAACCTCGCTCCCCCCTACCTCTCTGCCCTGATCTCCCTCCGAACACCCCTGTTCGAGCACTCCATTCCTCTTCCATCCCCTCCCTCACCCTCCCATGCCTCCCCTGCTCCCCCAACCGCCTTCATCCCTTCTCCCTCACTGCCCGCATGCCTGGAACTCACTCCCTGCCCACATCCGCCTTGCCCCCTCCCTTCGTACCTTCAAGTCCCTCCTCAAAACCCATCTCTTCTGCTCTGCCGTTCCTAATTCCTGCTAATCATCCCCACCCAGGATTATCTCCCACCTGCTATCTGCAAACTCCCAATGTACTGTAACCAAGCCAAGAGAGTGTACCTGAGTTCTTGCATCCTCATGAATGTGGCATCCCTTGTCTCTCCCTCTGTTCCCCCTTCCCTGTTTTCTTTAGATTGTGAGCTCTTGGGCAGGGACCGTGTCTATCTTGTTCTCTGTAAAGCGCCAGGTACATCGCTGGTGCTATATAAATGGTAATAAAAAATAAATAATAATAATAATAATAATAATGGTGGCTCAGACTGGGGAGGAGGCAGGGAGAGGGCGGTGCACTGCTCAGTGTGGCCCAGTTTCCCTCCCTGACAGGTGGGTCTGGCAGCCTCTGAGGCCGCTGCACCCACCCAGAAAAGCTCTGGTTACTGGCCAGAGTTAGGTAGAGCAGGCCATCAGACATGATAGCCCCATTCTACCATGATCCAGGGTAGGTTTCCCCGGACCGTGGCAGGGCTAACTCTGGAATGTGTGTTGGCAGGGAGCCCAGCACACAACCCGGAGTGAATCCTGCCACGGTCCGGAGTAAGTTTTTTCCCGCCCGCAGTTAACTTCTGGCGGGCAGGAACAAACATGACCGCACCATGGGTGGCCATGTTGGAGTAAGCGTGGCTACCCATGGTAGCATCACATTTGAAAATATCCAATATCCATTTTAACTTGTCCCATTTATTTTACCTGATGTTGCTTTACATAACAAGATTTTGGCTCAAAGGAAGCTACAGATTCTAAGGGAATATTCCAACGTGACAACAACTATATGATTATTGAGAGCATCCACCCAAAAAAATTGTATCCACAATTGAAGAGAGCTATGCCTAAGTGCAGCCACAGATCCCATTCATTATTCCATCCATATCATATAATTAGTGGTTTTATTTATTTCTTTATTTTAAAACAAACAACTTTATACAGAATGAATTAAAAGGTAAATTTCGCAAATGTGCAGTTGAAGCTTTTGGAACACTGCAGGAGCAAAAACACTCCTGTCATCCAGGGGGGAAAGTCTTAATGTTAGTGTCTTGATTATTTATTATGACATAGCAAATGGGAGAGAGTAATTTTTATGATTTAAGAGAGGACTGTTAAAAAACCAATTTTTTGGTTAGTTATTACAAAATGACGTTTAACACACTGTTTATTTGCTCTTAGTCATTTAATAGAGAATTAGTGATGAGGAATAAGTTGCAGTAGGCTTTAATTGCTATTGTTATAAATGAGCCCCGCAAATTTAATATTTTATGTATTCACACATCCTGCAATTACACAGAAAAGCCTTTTTCATAACCATTTATTGAAAGGCAGCCTGGGAAAGCTGAAGAATTCTATAGATTTTCTCTTAAATGCATGCTGATTGGGGAGGGATGGCTTTGCCAGCAATGTCTGACTTCTAGACAGTTATGTAACCATTTTGATTTACTGTTAACAAAAGGCCTTATGTACAGGCCTTTTACAACTAAGTTTGTTGGCAAAGTGAAGAGCTTTGTGTATCTCAGATATGCCCAACAGGTTTTTGTTTACAGAAGCTTTCAAACGGTACTGAAGAGATTATCTAGGATCGAAAGATAAATGGATTGTTAGCATAGGAAACTGAGAAAACGCGTGAAGGTATTTTCACGCCAAAAGAACCTGTCTCCCAAAAGTAGACTCTGATTCACTTTCAGACTTGTTTCCTATAGAAAGATTTATGCAAATATATATATATTTCATATATATGAAATTAAGGTCCCAAAATTTCATAACAGTTAGTGTACTCAGAGGGAAGTTATGGCCTCTGTTGTTACTAAAAAAAAATCCACAGCCTTACATTGATCATATTTGCCTAAGGAAGTTAAACTTTATTAGTTCAGGTCATTCTCATGAGAACTACTCATTCTATATTAAAGGAAATAAAATGAGGACACTGTGCTGAATAAAATCATAGGCCCTTTTCACACAGACACTCTAAGACTGATATAATGGGTGTTACATTTTATTATACATGTTTCTGGGCAGCCATAGAGCACACCTGCAAATTGTAAAATAAAATGTAACACCCATTTTAACAATGTTAGAGTGTCTATATGAATAAGGCCATAGCTTGAAGAGTCTCGGTGCTAATATGGTTAATTTTGGATTTCAATAACAATCCCCCAAACATTAACAAAACAGAAAGGGGGGGGGGGAAATCATGCACCATTTGGAGATCAAAATATTGGGCTGCTGAAATATTTCTGTAATACAGTTGTGGAAAGTACTATTAGGAACTTACAAGCTCTGGGAAAAATGCCCTTGCATTTGCCCAGAGCACATGTGTCTGCAAGCACTTGGCGATGACTCAACACCTGAGGCTGGGACCTTTTTGAGCAGGATGTCAAAACAGACATTCCTGGCTGGTGAAGTCATGGCTCAGGTATCCTCAGGTAAACTCCATCCTGAGTGACTAGACTCTCTGGCATGAACCAATTCATGTAGAACTACTGAAAGGGAGAAAGGATTCACCCTAGACTGAAGAATCTCCCACTGGCTCGTTCAGCCAAGGTGGCTTCTAGTCAAGTTAAGCAGTACCCCTGAGTTCCACCAAGCATTTCTGCCCCACATAAGGGGGGGAATACCAGATTTGGGGAACCAGGGAAAGAGGTGCCCTTGAGAAGCTGTAAGCTTGTAACTACCTGGAGTCTGCATAACCCAAACTGTGTGAACCCACACAGTAATTGGAGTCTGGGTGGTGGCAGCAATACGCAAAGATTTGGGGTGGGGGTGCCAACAGGTGGGAAACAGCTAGATTCTTGCCCCTGTTGGAACGCTAAGGTCAGAGTTTTTGGCCTGCGCAGTGAGGTGGGTGGTCAGCTGGACAGCACCTCCTACTGTGCCACCACACAAGCAACTTTAGTTTAGTCTAGTCTATCACTTAAGTAGTTTTATAGTTAGTGCCTTCTTAATACAGTAAACACCTCTGAATCCTCATTTCAGCAAGGCCTCCAAAAAGTGTTGGGTAGTAGTTTATATGTATAAAAAAAAGCAAAACAGGAAAGTGAAGACACAAAACATCATTCTCTTCTTATTGTTAGCAACAGCCCATTACCTTGATTTTTTGGTACCAAATCCCTCATTTACATGTTGTAATATTATATTATTTATTATTAATTATTATTATTATAAGAATTTATATAGCACCAGCGTTGTACCTGGTGCTTTACAAAAAACAAGATAGACACGGTCCCTGCCCGAGAGCTTGCCCCATGGTAGATAATCGTGCCTATCGAGTTAGATCTAACACAGAGCATAAGTCTGGGAGTGGGAGGTGCTCGGGTAACAACAGGCAAGAGCATAATATGACAACCTAACTTAACAGATTTGGAGTAAAATTAAAAGGAATTGTTTGTACAGAGACAGAATGTTGCTTGTGTGTATCATTGTGTCCTTTCTGGGCATACCTCTCAACCCCTGGACTCTGAATCGAGGGACAGCGACTCTCAAAATGGGGGACAATGTGGGGCATAATTTGTATTAAATCTGCATATATATGCACATTTATTTATTTATTTATATTTTTATCTCACCCTTCCCTCAAAAAGGCTCAGGGCAGCTGAGTAGTCTATTAATTCTAAGTAGTCTTTTACTCAACTATGAGGCAAAGCTAAAAAAAAAAACTTTTTAAAAATTAAAGGATTCGCTTATCTATACAACAACCTCACTCGTAAACCAGAATTAAACCCTTGTCCTGCCAGTCTTTGTTTCCAAGCTCTATCACAGCACTTTTTTCAACTGTTTGGCTTCCACATCCCCATGCAAAGTGAACTTTACAGTTTATGCAGCCAAGCTTTCCCCCACTCCAGACATCTCTCCTTCTGTGAGGTTTCTTTGAGCGCTGAGATGCTATGAAGATTTTCTCATGGGCAAGTGTAAGCAATAGTCCATCACCTAACCCTGGTCTGAATTTTGTTGTTTTAAAAATGAAACTGATTTAATCACAACATTAGCCCATTACAAGGGCCAGGACTAAACCCGTAGACACCTGACTTTTTCCAAGAGAAATGTTTAGAAAGCATAGCTCCACATTGCCCCAAATGGAGTTGGGATTTTTTTAAATTTCAAAGACTCACAATCAACCCCCCTCACCCCCTCAGTGCTAGAGAGTCATTAACAAGTCACAGAGAACAAGAGAGAATCCCTTATCCTCCCCAATGGGATGAGCTGCTCTGAATTTGCCTGGGACAACCTGTTTGGCTGATCTGGCTCGATCAGACTGGATCAGTCACCATTGATGACTTGCAAATTACTCTCCCTTTCACCTCCCTTTATAACACAGGACTTTACAGCAGTTTTTCATGACTGCAGGACAGCTAACAAAAGAGGTATCCAAATCAGGGATTTCCAGGAAAATCCAGGACACAGTAAAGGCTTGTTTCCTGGTTTGGGGGATGAAGAGACGTAATGCCAAAGGGCAGATTTGGGCCTCCAGCCTTTAGCCCAATGAATACCATATTTCAATTCAGCTGTACTGTATATCATAGGGTTTTTTACATAGTCAGAAAATGTATGTATGTTTTAAAAAACACACATATTATATATAATAATCAGAAAGAGAAAGTGAATTCAGATTCCCTACTTAGTTTTCTTGTGGAAGAGGAAAGAGAGGAGAGGGAGGTGATTATTTTTTGCCTAATTCTCATCTCAGCCCTAAATCATTTCACAGCAGGAAGATGACAGGAAAGTGCTGAAAACCACTAATACCCAATCACCAAAGTTTAGCCACCATTAACTCCTGTTAATGTTATGTACAATAGGTAAATCGTACCAGAATGATACTGTGGGAGGGATGGGTTTGCCGGAGTGCATACTGGCAGGATGAGGGCACAATTCAGCCGCACACACCTAGGGAATTCAGCTCTCAGTCTTTATTCATTCCACATACCCAGTCCCTATACAAAGTCTCTTAAGCCAGGCAACACCCTCTGGTTTGTACTCACTGTCTCTTGGTTTCTTTGGGCCAGGCACACTCCTCTGTAGCCCAGTTCCCTTAGCTCAGGCAACACCCTCTGAGCTTCCACTGACCTTAGCTCCAGCCAGGCACCACCCATTGGCTGGCTAAGTCTGGAGACAGAGTACTCTTCCAACTCCTGCCTCCTCTCTCTCTCTCTTTCTGAGCTTTGGCTCAGCTTTATACTTTGGGCTGGTTCCTGCCACGCCCACTCATGCAGCTACTTCCACTAAGGCGCTCTCCCCTGCTCCTGGCAGTGTCGGCAGTCCCAGTAGCACTGTCACCACATTGGTACAAGCTCTCTTACAGGACTAGTTGCCTGCAGGGACTCTGCTGTGTTACAGATATAAAGCCTGATTTTCTCAGCCACTCCATCATCAGGATAAACCCCAACAGCAGCAAAGTTGAAAACTTGGGTTGGGGAGTTGAGACTGGTTGAAAAAGAGGAGTAATATATTGTAAGAACAGAAATATGTATAAGATAAGCTAGTCAAGAAAAAGTTACAAAGAAAGATGCTCCCAAAAGAGTATTTCAGTCTAATGGAAAATTCCAAGAATTATATCCCTTTCCATTGTAAACACTAAGGAATCCTTTACAATTCAAAATGTAAGCCTCTATCTACAAACTGCTTTGAGTTGCAGACAATGTGCATGCCTCCGAAGGAGTGGGGATACTTTGTACAATTAAAGATGAAACTGAAGTGGTGGAGATTTCAAAATTGCTGTGTTTGGGATCTCCAGAAGGTAACAGGGGCAGTTTAGAGATGTTCCCCCACTCTCTACCCCCTACTCCTTATGTAAAACAGGTTAACACAAAAATAGGAAAAGAGGAGAAAGTTATCCTTTGACAACCACCATTTATTGCTATTACAAAAGGGCTGGACTGGGATTTATTTTTTATTGTAAAATCACAAATGTACCAACCACCATTTGGGTTGGTGAAAAATGTGACACATTCACAAAGACTCTTGCAATGATCAGGATACTGGGTCATTCTCTACTTATAGTAGAGGATTATATTAAGTTTCCCCCATTTAGTCTTGGCTTTGATTTCAAGTCCAGGATATTTACATGAACTATAAAAGATTCCTCTTTTAGATCATGAAGAAAAAAATGAATACCAAAACTCAGAAGGTTGCCCTGAAGCATATAATGGCAACCACATTCCACACCAGAGTTAACGTGGATTTAAGTGGCTTCATGCTGGTTTATTTGTAACATGTTTTTAAAGAAATTTAAAACCTTGGCTTGAAAACTGCTATGCAAATGCAACAGTAGGAATTAGAATGATGCCGGATTCATATATAGAATTAAAAGCAACCTTCAACATTTTTTTCTGTGAAACTGAATTAACCCTCGAATTACGTGTGCAATACCCAAGTAGTAATAGCTTAGAATGAATACCGTATTTCAATTCAGCTTTGAACATTTTGAAGCAGCCTTCAAACATTTTTAGCTGTCTGTTGTTTGTCCTGTCTTCTTTCAGACTGAGGGTGAATGTTTCTACAGTTTCGACACTATACACTCATTTTCTGATAGGATACAAATGGAGACAATATTTATAAGAAATCCTCACTACATGAAGGATTAGCTAAACACTTGAGGGACAGGAAGCAATAGCTCCTTGGATGCCCTAGGATTTCCACCCGTGACTCTATGGTGTTGGCGGACCCGTATACACGCAGACGCTGTAGCCCCCATTTTCCTGCACAGCGGTCTCTATGTTCTCCGAAACCCCGCTAAGAGAGGGGACTGCGGGTCCAGGGTGTCACACAGCCGGCGGGAGCGAACATCTAATAAACACCCATTTGAGATGGGTGCCAACAACCATCTGAGACAGTCCCATGGCGGCCAGGAATTCACACTCCCCCTCCCCCCACCCAAGCCTGGTATTGGCGTGAATATTGAAGTCCCATAGGACTACCTTCCTCAGGGACTACAAGACCACCTCCAACACCAACTCCGCTAGAGCGTGCAGAGATGCTGTCGTACAGAAAGGTGCAAGGTATACTAGCAGCAGCCCTAAACTGTCTCCAGCCAAATCATTCACAAGGTGGAGGCCCTCTATACCAGACATAGTTTGCACAGTATGCCTCCTCACAGTCCAAGTATCCTTAAAAAGAATGGCTACACCATTAATATATTAATTATCAAAGAACTGGGAGGGGCTTGGGTCTAGCCATCCTCTGTTGCCTTTTCACCACAAGGAATGCAGTTGCCTTGTATCTCACAGCCAGGCAACTTCCTGAATATTTAAAAGAAAGATCATTTCAGAGGGGATGCTATATGCCTTGTGTTTGGCATAGTAATTTTAATGCTAAAGGCAGGGGTGGGTTTTGTTTTCCACACATTACATTAGTCATATGTCTAGATGTCCAAGCCTCATGTTTTTGTGCATATGAGCGTGTAAATATGGGTCTTCCTACATATTTAGTATGGTAGCCCCTCTCCAGAAAGCTGAAGCCTCTGCCCTGCATTTTCCCTCCCATGTAACTAGCATAACATGTGAGCACTTGCACACTTTTGACTTCCAGTCCTCTCAGCAGGACATGGAGAAATGAGAGAGGAAGCACCAAGTCCTGCAAACCCTAACTGCACATAAAGAAGTCTCCCCACGCCCCTCCAAGGCAGCTTCCTGTATCAAATTATTGTCCTGGGCCAAGCACACTACTAGTAGGATATAAATAATTTAAAAATAAATAAATAAATTATGTAGTATTTAATTTTCTCACAGAACACTATATTGAAGATGCTCTGAGTCTACTCTAGCCACTGCATTTCTCGAAATTCAGTTACTGGTCTTCCTATTGGTGTCAAATAAAAACTTAGGGAAAAACCATTGTGCCACAGCTAATCACTACTTTGATATATGAAAGGACATCTAAACATCTGGGGGCCATAACCTCTGTCACACCACAGCTGAAAAAAAATCGCCCCTCGAAGATGCTTTCACACCATGCAACTGTGAGCCAATGGAAGTGTTCTTGGCCTAGCATTAAGACATTGCATTAAGGCAGCATACACTGTAGGAGGAGGAGACAGGGATTAGTTACTTACTCCCACCACCCAGTACCACAGAAAAATAAACATGACAACCTCTCCAACAAGTGCCTACCTCACCATACAGTTCCACCATGCGGTGAAGGCATTTACAATTTCTGCAAACACAACAGCAAGTGCTTTGTCTCTGTTCCTTCATGAACCGTTCTCGAGCATGTCCCACCCTACAACACAACAGTATTATGTGCCCATCTCCAGGCCCACAAAGCCCAGAGTACAATGCACACAAGATCTGGGGAAATACATCAGGTGGTCAGGCTGGGGTTGCTGCACACCAATGCAGTATGTATGCAAGTCACCAGGGAGAGGGATGAGGGGACAGCCCAAGATATGACTTAGCATAGGGTCTCTCTATTCTCTAATTTGGCCCCATGTGTGAGACTATCATGAATGCTGGAGACATTAAGTGTATGCCACTCAATGCTTTGCAGTGTGAGAGACTTAACATGTGAACATATATGGTATTTCTTTGTCTTCGAGGCAGTTGTACACAATAAATATCCCCTTTTCTCTTCATACTCTGCCTTAGCCCAAGAGTCTGTCCTTGCCTTGAAATAAATCCTGCCAATAACAACAGAAGGCTTGGATCTGTTGAATCGCTTACAGGTTCTGCTCAGCAGTGGAAAGGAAGGCCTGGAGCATGATAATAAACACCGCAAAGTTCTCAGCATGCATTTCCATGGCTGCGGCACTGGTGTCCGCAAACTCCGCAGACCACACACCAAATGTTTTGAAAACCTTAAAAAGCTGGGTGGCTGCCTAGCTTGGATTGTTGTATGCCACACATGCCCATCCTGGTTGGCAGGGTGCGATGTCACCAATATGCTGATGATACTCAGCTGTACCTCTCGTTTTCAACTGACCCAGGTCCTGCTGTCTCATTAGTTTTCCAATGCTTGGAGGCCGTGGCGGATTGGATGCGGCAGAGCAGACTGAAGCTCAATCCCGATAAGATGGAGGTGATGGTGGGTGGAGCGGGGGAGGTGCTGGCCCCCCTGATAGTGGGGGTTTGCCCCGCCTGTTGCTCTTCAGGTTCGGAGTCTGGGGCTGGTTTTGGATTCGGGCCTTCATCTGGATCGGCAGGTGGAGGCAGTGGCTAAAGTCGCCTTT
>QEPC01015122.1:550536-561748 GCA_003113815.1 Sphenodon punctatus | reverse complement strand
AACTGCCTCTCTGATATCTCCGCCAGGATGTTCCGACGTCAACTCAAGCTCAACATGGCCAAGACTGAACTCCTAATTTTTCCTCCCTCCTCTTCCTCTCCCTCTAGCCTGCCCATCTGCATCGATGGAGTCACCATTCATCCTGTTCAAGCCCGTAGCTTGGGCTTCATCTTCAACACGCATTTAAACCTTACATTGACTCTGTTGCCAAATCCTGCTGATTCGCCCTCCATAACATTGCTCGGATCCGCCCCTTTCTCTCTACCTCCTCGAATAAAACCCTTGTTCATGCCATGGTTATCTCTCGCCTCGATTACTGCAACCTCCTCCTTGCTGGACTCCCTTGCTCTCACCTGTCCCCCGTTATCGCAATCCAAAACTCTGCTGCCAAGGTCATTCACTCTGTCCATCGCTTCGACCATGTGCAGTCTCTCCTCTTCTCTCTTCACTGACTGCCCCTTCCTGAACGTATCCTGTTTAAACTCCTGGTTTTCACGTTCAAAGCGCTCCATGACCAAGCTCCCCCTTACCTCTCGGACCTAATCTCCCTACGTACTCCTGCACGTACTCTCCACTCTTCCTCTGTCCCCTCCATCACTCTCCCTCGTTTCTCCTGCTCACCTAACCGCCTTCGACCCTTCTCCCTCGCTGCCCCCCATGCCTGGAACTCCCTCCCTACCCACATCTGCCTTGCCCCCTCCTTCCACTCCTTCAAATCCCTTCTCAAGACCCACTTTTTCCTCGCCGCCTTTCCCAATACCTGCTAGTCGTTCCCCATATACTTACTGTCTGCCCTCCTCTGCAGACTGCTGCAACCAACCTGATTGTAACCAAGCCAAGCACGTGCACTTGAGACTTCGCATCCGTTTGAATGTTTGTTTGTCTTCTCCCCTGTCTCTCCCACTGTCCCCTCTCCCTGTCTCCCCCTCGTCTTTTAGATTGTAAGCCACAGACCTGACCGCATCTATTTCTATGTTCTGTACAGCACCAGGTCACACAACTGGTGCTATATAAATGTTTATAATAATAATAATAATAATTGTCAATTGGCTTGCCTGAATCCAGTCCCCAATGGTAGCCAGTCACTGAGACTGCAGGACCTGGGTTGGATGAAGATTTAAAAAAATTGGGTGTCATCCACATATTGATGGCAGAGCACCCCTAATCTACGCACGATCTCGCTCAGCAGCCTTGGATACACATTGGACAGAAGAGGAGACAAGGTGGAATCTACAAGCTCCTACAGCCACACAGAAGTTGGGGGGCAATGATAATTAAGGGGTACACTCAAGGGGATGAGGAGCATCCACATTATGGATCTGTTCCATGGATCTGTCCCCTGTCCTTGTGTGCATGCCCTCATCTCTGCTCCCTTACCCTGAGCTCTGCCTTTCGTTGCTTGAGGAGGGTAGGAGCTGGAGCTAGGGGCCAGATCCAGGAACCAGGAACCAGAAAGGGGCAAAATAAAGCCATGGGCTGCATTCAGTCCCCAGGCCTGAGGTTCTCCACCCCTGGTCTAAAGGATACCCTGGTTGAAATTGCTCCTAATGCCTAAGGCGTATATGTAGCACTCAGTCACTGCATGTAAAAAGGATTTATTTATTTATACAGTTATTTTTATCCTGCCCCCTCCTGCCTCTGACAGCTTAGGGTGGCTCACAATAAAATAACAACAATAAAACATCAATAAATAACAAGATAAAAGTCAGTGTAAAACCATAAGGGTTACGAGTCCATAGAAAATATCCTCCACCTAACCCCCCTTTCACTACCCATCTCCCTCGCCAAAAGCCTGGCGAAACAACCAGGTCTTGCAAAGGCGTCTGAAGGAGGGGAGATCCGGGGACAAGCGAACCCCAACCTGCAGAGAGTTCCACAGCTGCAGTGCTGTCACTAAGAACGCCTTCTTGAACGTGCCCCCCCGCTGCACACAGGGGATCTCAAGAAGGGCATCCCTGGTCGACTGCAGGGACTGATCCATATTGAACAGGAGACAGGACAGAATAGATCCTTACAGAACACCACACGTGTGATCCCGGGGAGACGAAGAACCTTCCCCCAGAACCACACGTTGGTTCTCCCAGTCAGGAAAGAACGGAACCACTCAAGAACGATTCCACCCACGCCAGCATAGCCAACTGAAGATATTTTATTCAGGTGGCAATATGAAAATTACAAAATATCTATTGTTATTTCCCAGATTTCCAATAAGCAAGTCTATTCTGTCAGGTGTCCATGTTTTTCTGTTGGCCCATCTGATGGCCCAACTCTACCTAATTCTGGCAGGTGGCCGGAGCAGTTCCAGGCGGGCACAGTGGACTCATAGGCCACCGCACCTGCCTTTCAGGGAGGAGGTGGGGCCAAGCTGAGCAGCGGGGGGAGGAGGGGGGCATGCAGACCCATGTCTGCACGTCACCCACCTGCCCTCTCCCTTGCCCTGGCTGCCGGCAATTTGTTCGGTGGCCAGGTCTGATCCTGCCAGTGGTGAGCGCTCTCACCACAGGCAGGACTAACGCATGGCAGCTCTAAGAGCCGTTACATATGAAAATACTGAATGGATTCAAAATGATGGAAGTGAGACAGTATTTGGGGGGAGGAGAGAGAAAAATAAAAATAAAGCACCTCTCATAGAGGGCTACTTCAGCTAAGAGGCTGAATCTCCTCGTAAAACAGAGGCACTGAAGCTGCTTACAAGAAGACTGAATTTTGTTCAAATTGTACAATGCCTCCAGCTTATTTGTTTTTCCTTGAAATATTAATATTCAGCCTTTACTGCCAGGAACATTTAGGAAGTTCTTCCACTATCATTTGAAGTTGCTGGACAAAAAGGGCTCCAGAGTGTCTGCCCTGAATGTGGACTTTTCTGACATTTGTAAATTATCATCTCATAGCAGGCACTGAAAATCCATTTTATGCTCAATACACATCAATTAAAGTTGTTTTAAAAGCAGTAAGCAAATTAAGTCAGTCTATAGAACTGTGCCTACGCACACATGCAAGCTCTCTCTCTCTCTCGTTGATGGATGCTATGGACTGATTTCAGAGCTGGGGGTGGAGTATAGCAGCCACACAAAACTGCTATAGTCGTGTTAATCTGTAGGAGACAAATGGGGTTGCCAGATCAAAATTTCATAAATAATAGGTGCAATCCAGTTACAATGTTCTGTTCTATGAAGTTTTCTGGAGTTGTGGTTTGGAACATACCTTATTTATTTATTTAGATTTATATCCCACCCTATCCCTAAAGGCTCAGGGCAGCTCACAACCATCTATAAAATATGAATATAAAATAAACTATTAAAACCCCACAAAACTAAAAACACCCCATCGCCCCAAATCTATCCCTGCCCATTGAATGCCTGGCCAAATAAAAAGATCTTACACTGCTTCCAGAAGACATTCAAACTACGGCTCAGGCAAGCCTCCAAGGAAAGGGAGTTCCAAAGCTGTGGACAGCCACCGAGAATTTCTCTCTGTGGGCCCGAGCCGTATGAAAGTGGGCCAACGATGGAACACGCAAGAGGGCACCCTCGACAGATCTTAAGGACCATGAAGAAGCATAAGGAGGAAGGTGGTCCTTCAGATATACAGGGCCCAGGCCGTTTAGGGCTTTAAAGGTCAAAAACAGTAGTTACAACAGCAGTTCTCAAACTTTTTTGAACCTCACCCCCCCTTCTACTTGCCAGTCATAGGTAAGGCCCCTCCCCATACCACACAAATCCATACACCTTGCTCGCTCTCTTCCTCACCTTCCTATTGCTCTCCTTCTCTCTTCCTCTTGTTCTCTGACTCTCTCTCCCTCTCGCCCTTGCCACCCCATTATTTTGAAGATTCCTCCTAGCTCAGTAAGAGTATGAAGCTAGGTGTTTGCCAAATGGAGTTCTTGTTGTGACCTCTCCCCTCACCCCAAACACCTTCTGTGCCCCCGCTAGAGGGTCCTCCCTCCCCCCCACCTCCCAGTTTGAGAACCTAGGTTGTAAAACACTGACACCAGTACCACTAAGGCTGCTTTTAAACGAGACAAGAAACGCGGCTGATCCTTTGATCAGTCGCGTTTCTTTGCGCTCGTTTAAATGGAAAACTCACATTTACGCCGGCTCTTCCCCACGTCAGACCGGGCAGGCGATCCTGCCCCGTCCAACATGGATCGCCGCTGTGCCCGCTTCACGGCACACTTCCGGGTTTTTTTCTGAGAGCGCATGCGCAGAAGGGTGTGCATGCGCACTGAGTCTCTACGTCGGGTCTGATGCTCTTCTGAGCATCAGACCCGGCGTAGAGAGAAAGGCAGGTGCCCGATCCCGCCTCTGAACGATCCCGCTTGTCAGCGGGATCGTCTAAAAGCGCTCTAAGTGCTCCTCCATCTGTCACAGGGAGCTATTGAAAGCGGCTATTGGTAAAAGTCACAAAGGGGAAAAAACAAATTGCTGGTTTAAATTCTGTAACTGTGCTAATCTGTCTGTGTTAGAACCAAAGCTTAGACTTCAAAGTCTATTGTGCTGTCCCCCCAGATCAATTATCTACCAAAAGAATCAGACACTTGGATACACTGCTTGCCTGCTGAACAACTATCATAACAGAAATTTTAATCAGACCCTTCTCTGGACAAAACATTTACAGGGACAAACTGCCATTGATCTCAGGGTTTGCAGAACGTGTCTTTAAAGAGGCCGTGCGTACCGCCGATTCCTACGGCGGGCGCCCACTTCTGGTATGTGTAAATGCACACTACGCGGCTTTTCCTACCGGTACGTAGAACACACTTCCCAGGCCAGTTGTTTAAAAGTGGCCTAACAATCAGCCACTTGGTGGCAATGTGCAGGGAAAACAGCATATGAGGCAACCATCAATAAAATAATTGCATGGCTACTACACCTACATCTGGCTAGAGGCATACTTTTTGGCTAAACGTTTTCAGTGATGCTGGATTCCCATGAACCACATAAACCCAACGCCTATAACACTGGAACTGCAAGGAGAGGACGATTCTGAGAAGGAGCGACTTCTGGGTCATTTGCATCCTCTCCGCCAACTCCTCCCTTGACCCCCTCCAATCTGGCTTCCACCCCCTTCACTCTATTGAAACTGCTCTCACCAAGATCACCAACGATCTTCTTGTGGCTAAATCTAATCGTCTCTACTCTATTCTTGTCTTCCTTGGCCTCTCTGCTGCTTTTGATACTGTTGACCACTAACTCTTGCTGGACTCACTTCACTCCCTTGGCTTTCATGGTTCTGTCCTGACTGGTTCTCCTCCTACCTCTCTGACTGCTCCTTCAATGTGTCTCTTGCCAACTCCGCCTCCTCTTCCTTCCCCCTTTCGGTTGGTGTTCCCCAAGGCTCTGTCCTTGGCCCTCTCCTCTTCTCTATCTACACCCTGTCCCTAGGAAAACTCATTGCCTCCCATGGCTTTCAATATCACCTCTACGCTGATGACACTCAGTTCTATCTCTCTACACCCTCTCTCTCTCCATCTGTTCAAGTTCGCCTCACAAGCAGTCTCTCTGATATTTCTATCTGGATGTCTCAACATTAACTCAAACTCAACATGGCTAAAACTGAACTCCTTATCTCCCCCGCCCCATCCTTCCTCTCCCTCCTCCCTGTCGATCCTTATCGATGGGGTCACCATGTTTCCCGTCCCCCAAGCCCGTAGCTTAGGCTTCATCTTTGACTCACCCCTTTCTTTTAAACCCTACATTGACTCTGTTGCCAAATCCTGTCGCCTCTCTCTCCTTACCATTNTAGCTTAGGCTTCATCTTTGACTCACCCCTTTCTTTTAAACCCTACATCAACTCTGTTGCCAAATCCTGTCACTTCTCTCTGTGCAACATTGCTAAGATCCGTCCTTTCATTTCTGTCTCCTCTGCCAAAACCCTTGTTCACGCCCTGGTCATCTCTCGCCTTGTTTACTGTAACTTCCTTCTCGCTGGCCTTCCCTGCTCTCCCCTTTCTCCCCTTATCTCTGTCTAAAACTCTGCTGCAAGGGTCATCCACCTTGCCTGTCACTTTGACCACGTGCAGTCCCTCCTCTCCTCTCTTCACTGGCTCCCCCTTCCTGAATGAATCCTGGACAAGCGCCTAGTCTTCACCTATAAAGCTCTTCACAACCTTCCTCTCCCCTACCTCTCTGTGCTAATTTCCCTCCGTACTCCAGTCCATGAACTCCACTCCTCCTCTGTCCCCTCTCTCACACTCCCATGCCTCCCCGGGTCCCCTAACCGCCTTCATCCCTAGCTCCTTAGCTGCCCCCCATGCCTGGAACTCACTCCCTGCCCACATCCACCTCACCCCCTGCCTTCGTACCTTCAAATCCCTCGTCAAGACCCACCTCTTCCACTCTGCCCTCCCTGACTTCTCGGTCCCCTCACCTAATGCCTGCTGATACCAACCATCCAGTACAATCTGCTACCTGAGGTCTGTGTACTCATATCCTTGCCACATGGACCAGCCAACCAACATTCTCAATGTAACCAAAGCACGAGCACTTGAGACCTCGCATCTTTGTGAATGTTACACCCATTGTCTCTCCCTCTATTCCCCTTGCTTTGTCTCCCTTCCCCCCCTCCCCTCTGTCTCTCAGATTGTAAGCCCTAGGACAGGGACGTGTTTATTCCATTAATTTCTAAAGTGCCAGGTACATTGCTGGTGCTATATAAATGCTTGCTAATAATAAAAATTGGGAGATCAAAACCCCATGATTTACCATGTCCCTGCCAAATGCAGGAGCTGCATGGGGCTTACACTACTTCCATTTCTGCTCCTCTGCCAATCCCTGGTGCAGGGAAATGACTCCAAGAGCACCCTAAGGCATCCTCCTGGGATCTCTGGGCCAACAGAAAAGTTTGGGCATGGCTGTCCCAGTGACTCATGCAAAGAGCACAGGAAGCCTCTGCTACTGGGGTGGGTGGGGGAGAGCTTTGGAAGTTTGTCACTTTTAATGGTTTTGGCCCCGACTCCCATTTTGGCCTATGGAACTGTCATGGTAGGGCTAAAACAAGAATCAATTTGATTCTCATGAGATTCTCACGAGAATCAAGAACTCTTAGCAAGATCCCTTCAAGATCTCAGTAAATGGTTCGGGATTATCGCAAGAATCTTTTTCCTTAAAAAGAAAAAAAGAAATATGCATGTGCAAAATGACTGCAGTGCTGTTTTGTGCATGTAAAGCCCTTTTCCAAAACGGTGCCCCCGCGTCGCTGCCATTTTGGGAAAGGGAGCCAGTCTGCACATGTGTAGAATGGCTGCCCGTTTCCAAAATGGTGGCAATGCTTCCAGCGCCATTTTGGAAAAGGACTGCACATGCGCAGAATGGCCTGGCAGCCAGTTTGCGCATACGCATTATTTTTTTGGTTTTTGCCCCCTCGTCGAGTTAGTTGGCCATGGATGCCCATGGAGAGACAGACGCAGGCAGTGGAAATGGGAGAAGAGAGGAGACAGGCAGACATGGGATGTGGCACACACAGCTCTGGTGAGTAAAATTGAGGATAAAAACTTGTCAAAAAAAGTCTCAACACAGGGACTTTTCATGACTCCGGGGTTTTTTCTCAATTCTCACCAAGAAGCTGGATTTGAATCAAGAAACAAGAGAAAAATGAGATCGCATTTCAGTACTAGTCAAAACTACGAGGGATAGCAACCGTACTGCTGTGAGGGGATGGATGCCCAAAGTGGCAAAGCCGCACGCCTCATTCCCTGCTCCCAGAAGACGGGGGGAGGGGGGTTTGTTACCCAGATATTGCTTTCCCCACACCCATAAGTGTTGGAGTACACATTCCCTACATCCCACACTATAATTACACTCATTCAAACTGACCTATCACAAATATCACCTGGTTACTGCACACAGCATGCCACAACCCTTATTTTCTCTAATCGTTACATCTCTGGCTCTCTGCTTGTCCTTTTATTGAGGATCAACTCCAAACTGTCCCCCAACAGGGGACTTGATGCCCCTGAAGCAGGCCGCAGATGGTCTATTTGGTAACCTGTCTGCTTTTTGCCCCTCTATATTGTTCTAAAGGCAATTATGCACAGCACACAAGAACACAGCAACACAAAGCAATTGACCACTATATAAACACAACATTTCAATGCAATTATTATTACTGCGGTGACTCAATGTTTTGTTTCTGTGAAAAGGAATTGGCAGGGAGACAGTCTGTCACAGAAAACAGGGTTTTTAAAATCACATTTTCTATTTCAAGCCACTGTCTCATCCTCTAGCAAAAAATAATAATAATCTTGAACATGAGTTGGATTAGGGACAACATGGGACAGGAGTTGTGACTGTTGTGAGATACTGAAACTCTCTGGGTGTAATAGTGAGACACAAGGTCCTAGGACCAGTGTCTCCAGCAACTAAGAACCTGTCTATAGCAATTAACTATGTGTAACCCATACTATTATGGCTTGGCTGGACAGCAAGATTTGAAGAATTATAATTATAAGCAAATTCTGTTGTTAATCAGTAGAGGGCAGTATTAGAGTAACCACCTCAATTCTCTCCTCCCCCAATGGTTTGAGCATGCTCAAACCCAGCAATTTTGGCTGTTCTCAGGACATTTTAGAAGAATCCAGCACTGGGGCTGAAGAGTGTGGCTGTGGCAGAAGGGGTGGAAGAGGCCCTGGCCCAGGACTATTACTCACAAGCCACTTTGGACACTGCATAAGAAGCTGCATTAGGATCCTGCTGTTTTTATCAAGGACAAGTGAGACTTTATGAAGAACAGAGTCTTGCCGTGTGTTGTTTCTTTCTCATAAATGCTGATGTGTGATGTTTTATTATTATTATTATTATTATTAACAAACATTTATATAGCACCAGCAGTGTACCTGGCACTTTACAAAGTAATAAAATAGACACGGTCCCTGCCCCTAGGGCTTACAATCTGAGAGACAGGAGCTGGGGGAGAGACTTAGGAAGGGGAACAGAGGGAGAGACAAGGGGTCTAACATTCATGAAGATGCGAGGTCTCAAGTGCACGTACTTGGCTTGGTTACGATGAGAATGACAGCAGGCAGGTCCATGTTGCAAGGATAAGGGTAAACCGATCGTAGGTATAGGAATAGTGGCTCAGCAGGATAAAGAGTCAGACAGAGCAGAGCGAAAGAGGTGAGTTTTAAGGAGAGATTTGAAGGTATGAAGGGAGGGGGCAAGGCGGATGTGGACAGGGAGGGAGTTCCAGGCATGGGGGGCAGCAAGTGAGAAGGGACGAAGGCGCTTAGGGGAGCAGGGAAGGCGTGGAAGGGTGAGAGAAGGGACAGAGGAGGAGCGAAGTGCACGGGCTGGAGTATGGAGGGCGATAAGTGCAGAGAGGTAGGGGGGAGCAAGGTTGTGAAGAGCTTTATAGGTGAAGACTAGGAGCTTGTGCAGGATTCGTTCAGGAAGGGGAAGCCAGTGAAGCGAAGAGAGGAGGGGCTGCACATGGTCGAAGCGACTGGCGAGGTAGATGACCCTGGCAGCAGAGTTTTGGACAGAGATGAGGGGAGAAAGGTGAGACCGGGGAAGGCCAGTGAGAAGGAGGTTACAGTAATCGAGGCGAGAGATGACCAGAGCATGAACAAGAGTTTTGGCAGACGAGACAGAGAGAAAAGGGCGAATCTTAGCAATGTTATGGAGGGAGAAGCGACAGGATTTAGCAACAGAGTCAATGTAGGGTTTAAAAGAAAGGGGTGAGTCAAAGATGAAGCCTAGGCTACGGGCTTGGGGGACAGGCAGGATGGTGACTCCATCAATAGTTATTGACAGTGAGGAAGGAGAGGGCATTATGTGCATTGACCTTTGTCTTCTTCAATGGTTTTGGAGAAAATAATGTATGTTCATTCAAATGATTTTTATTTTGTTATGTATAATAATATTCAAAAAAATTCAAGTTCTATGAAATAATATTGTGTTTTGAGAGGATGAAAGAGTTTATGGTTTTATTTGTCCTGTAACTACTGTTGGAAGTAATGCTGTCAGATTGAACCCACCTGCTATTCTGGAAATTATATACATTCTCTGATTTAGAAGTATAGTAGGTTACATATGGTTATCTCAAAGCATTATATGGAATTATTACAGTTAGCAAATGTAAAATAGCTACTATAGATAGTTTTGAATTATGTGATTATTGTTTGTAGTTATACACATTGGCTAACGGCCTGATAACTGCAAAACTCTTCTGCCCATTTTTCTACAAAAAGCAATTGCTCATAGTGGTGTGTGCTGAATCAGTCTTAGGTAGCACCATTAATTTGTAAACCACATAATACCACAGTGTGCCATTTACTATGTTGCTGTTTACCATTTGCTCATAATTCCTTTCCTGTTTACTTCCCTGTTTACTCCCCCTCTGGACCTGGTTTCTAGGGTTACCAAGTTTTGGAAACCTCAAAGAGGGATACCCCATGTGCGTCCCCCTACTACCCCAATTTGCATACAATGTATAAATTAACATTAATTAACATAAATGTACTACTCACAGGGCCACCACGTAGTCCGCCTTTTCCTGACCAATCTGACGTACAACCCCCTCCCCACACGGGACACACCCCCATATGTACACACTAGTGCTCTCTCTCTCTCACTCACTAGTGTTTGCTCTCTCACATAAAGGCCCATTTTACACCATTTCTCATATAAAGGCCCATTTTGCAGGTCGGCTGCGTGAGTGCCTCCCATGTGATGTCACGGTGGGCGGGTGGGTGAGTGTGTTCCAATGACACACCCATCTCCACCCACCAAGTAATTGGCCAAAACGGCAGTTGCTCCGTGGGTGGAGGTGGGTGTGCATCCATGTATGCATGCACCCATGCGCCACCCCCCCACAGGCGCACACACTTCAGCTGTTGCCTATTTAAAAAGGGTCATACACCCACATGCACATTAGTGCATGGTGTGGACTACTACTCCATGCTTTATGCCCTCTGCTCAGGATTGCTGGGTTAGGGTGGGGTTTTTATTGTGGGGTTGTTTTAATGTGGGGTTAATTTTATATGTTTTAAAATGTTCTTGGCTGCCCCGAACTGCTTGTGCAGGAGAGGGCAGCATATAAATGCTAAAATAAAATAAAATAAACAAATAAATAAATAGCTAGAGAGTGAATGGGTGGAATTTTCATTCACATAGTGCTCAGACATAAGATGTTTTCAGTTGCGATGCTACCCCTCAAGGCCACCTAGGAGTCAAGGAGCCCACTGACTGCCTTAAGGTGGAGCGGGGGGGGGGGG
>QEPC01015122.1:526620-542330 GCA_003113815.1 Sphenodon punctatus | reverse complement strand
TTTTTGTTCCTTCCTATTCCTAATCCATTGCCATCCTCCTCCTATTTCACCCATCCAACCCATTTACCTCCATATTATCATTTATTTAGATTATATTAGATAGATTTAGGTGTTATTTTTTTGTTTTTACCCCTCCCTGTGTTCAATCTTCCTTCTTCCCTCCCCACTCCATTCAATCCTTTTCCCTCTCCCTCTTATTCCATCCCTGATTCCCTTCCCCTGTTTTAAGTTTTGGATTTATTTAGAATAGGAATATAATTAGATAGATTATCATTTCAGTTGTGTACCCATCCCTGTGTTCTTTGTGTTTCCCCCTGTGTAATATTGTGTATATAGATAGATAGTTATTAGATAGACAGTTACTTGATAGATATACATAGTAGTTAGCTTAGTTATAGAGACAGACAGAGATACAGTGTGTTTGTAGGACAAGGCATTTGTAGTTAATTATTAGGATATTCCATTTAGTTCAATAGGTTTTAGAATAATTAATAGCAGTTAGATTTAGTGTATAGATAGATAGATAGATAGATAGATAGATAGATAGATATAAAAAAAGAAACAGCCACTCCAGTCCCAGGACCCGCCATCGGGGTTCTGGGGCCAAGTTACAGGCAGGGGGGCTGTGAGCAATATGTATCTAGAAGCTGCCACTCTAGCCCCAGGACCCACTGTCATGGGTCTGGGCTCTGGGGCCATCATTCCTCGCACGGAGACGATGTCATTCCACTGCATCAAGAAACAGCCACTCCAGCCCCAGGACCCACCATCAGGGTTTTGTGGCCAAGCTACTGGCAGGGAGGGCTGTGGCCAATACCTAGAAGCTGTCACTCTAGCCCCAGGACCCACCTTCATGGGTCTGGGGCCATAATTCCTTGCACAAAGAGCCTTTTTCCGAACGCCCAAACCGAACCGAACAGGACCAAACCGAATGGCCTAACCCAAACACGGTGAACGAACCGAAAGACCTCAGGTAGAGGTCCAAGCACATCCACAGCAACAGGCTCCATTGGTGCCCCCACCAGATATTGCTGCAAGGGGGATTTGCCCTTTTTTTAGGGGGGGCTTTCTTTGCAATGCAGGTGTCACACTTTCTACACCAAGTCTCTACATCCTGTCTGCATTTTACCCAGTAGAAATTTTCTCTTATGCGACCTAGGGTTTTGGTGACTCCAAAGTGTCCAGCTGTTCTTAAGGTCGTGGCATAATCTCAACACCTCTTCTTTTTGTTTTTTCGGTACAACCAGCTGATATTGGCATCCATCACCAGCAGGAGTTTCCCATTTCCTGTACAGTACTGTGTCTTTCAGTTCCAGGCTGTCCCACTGAGAACAGAGAGTCTTCACTGTAGTGTTCTCAGGTGACATTACTGACCAGGATGGGCATGCTCCATGACTGAGCTTCCAGGCATACACCATCTTGATGTCTGAATCCTCCATCTGGGCAGCCTTCAGTTGCTCTGCAGTTCACCATGGTAAGCCTACCTGGGTCTGCTGCCCAGAAACATTTGCACCTCTACAAAAAGCAAGGTCTAAGGGAAAGGTCATCTTAGATGGGGCACTCTCTTCCCTCTGGGTCATCGATTCCTTATCTTCCCAATTCAGACAGTATCTGCAATTATTTCCCCAACATAGTCTCCTGGACAGTGCATCAGCATTCCCATGTCGTTTCCCAGGCCGGTGTACCACAGTGAAATTATAGATTTGTAGCTTCTCCAGCCAGTGGGCCAGCTATCCTTTAGGATTCTTGAACTTAAACAGCCGTTGTAAAGATGCATGGTCTGTCCTAACCACAAAGCTCTGCCCATATATGTAATGATGGAATTGGTCTATACTTTTGACTACAGTTAGCAGTTCCTTTCTGGTAGTACAGTAATTCATCTCTGCAGAGCTCAGACTCTTACTGTAATATGCTATAACTCTCTCTAGCCCTCCTTGCTCTCGTGTTAGTACTGCCCCCAGGCGATATGCACTAGCGTCTGTGCTAGCATCTGTGTCCAGGATGAATAGAATTTCAAAACATGGGTAGGCTAGGATAGGGGCAGTCACCAGGGCCTCTTTTAGTTGCTTGAATGCCTGATCACATTCTGGGGACCACTGAAAGAGTTCGTCCTCCCCCTAATGGTTCAAGGGTCTGGCTATGTTGGCAAATAATTTAATAAATCTCCTATAGTAAGAACAGAGCTCCACAAAACTTTGCACTTCAGTAAGTGTTCAGGGAATGGGCCAGTTCTGTACCACATCAACCTTTTGCTTGTCTGTGGCAATTCCCTCAGCACTGATAGTGTGTCCCAGGTATGTTACTTCCTTCTGGAACAAATCACATTTTGGGGGGTTAAGTTTCAAACTAGCCTCTTTAAGCCTATCACACATCATTTGCAGGTGTACTAGTTCCTGCACAAAGGTCTTTGCATGTACCAATATGTCATCTAAATATAACAATCAAGTAGATGAGGACATACCATAAGTCTTTAAAATGTGGCAGGAGCATTGCATAAGCCAACTGGCATCACCTTGAATTGCCAAAGTCCTTGCCATGCTGTAAACACAGTTTTCTCCTTGTCTCTAGGATCCATTTCTACCTGCCAATACCTATTTTTGAGGTCCAGCGTGGGAAATCAGATGGACCCTGCCAAGCATCCAGTGTGTCATCTATCCTTGGCAAGGGGTATGAATCGTCTCATTCAACTTACGGTAGTCTACACAGAATTGGGTGCTGCCATCCTTTTTCTTTCTTTCTAGGACTATAGGAGAGGCCCAAGGGCTTGTTGAAGACTCAATTATATCTTCCTGTTACATTTCTTCAATAATCTGCAACACTTCTTCCCTTTTTGCAACTGGTAACCTATATGGTGTCTGCTTTACCCATCTAGCTCCTCCTGTGTCAATTTTCTGTTGTACCAGTGCGGTTTGCCCTATATCTTTATTGCACTGGGAGAATGACCCTTGGTTTTTCCACAGAAAAAGTTTTAGAACTTCCTGTTGCTCTACACATAAATGGACAGTGCTGCGCTGAAACAAATCCAGGAGAAATTCTGGAACCCCTGCTTCACCTCTCCCTTCCCCTGAGAATTCCTCTGTACCAGATATCACCATAGTCACTGGCTTGCATTGTGCTATTGTAGCCCCTTTCCTTATGACTTGAGGTTTATCTAAAACATTCAATAGCCTGACAGGGAGGTAGCCCTGTCTCAGGTTCACCAAGGCTTTAGCAGCTAGAAAAACCCCTTCATGCTGCTTGTCTGGGTGAGTCTCAACAAGTCCCCATTGCTCACCTGGCAGAAAGCCTCCCAAGCATATAGTTGGTACAATTACTCCAGTCCCAGGAGTCAGGACCACTTGTTCATGGCACAATAAGCGTCTGCAAGACATCAGTTTTGCCTGAGGGCAAACCTTTCCTTTTTCAAAGGGTATTTCCACAGACTGGAGCTGAATCACACCCCAGCCAGCATCAATTACACTCTTATTAGCTGTGACAAAGTCCAGACCAAGGATTAATTCAACCTCAATTTTTGCCACCCACACTAATTGTTCAAGTACTAGGAACCGATCTTTAAGGTCAATTCCCCCCATTTCTGTACCAATACTTGGTCCCCAGTTACTGTCTTTAGCTTACGCCAAGTAGAGTTTTCATATCTCCAGCGCCCAATCCCAGACTTTTTAAGTAAATCTGGCCTAACAACAGTTATATTTGAACCAGTATCAACAATTTCCCGACATGTAATCCTTCCCAGTTCATATGCAATGGCTAAATCCCCACTGTCATTAACTGCCCAGATTTGCATGCTAATGGTGGGGCTTTGCCCTGTACCCGCAAGCTTTGCCCCTTTAGCATGGAGGCAATCCATTTCCCAAACTGCATGAAGAGATTTCTTTATGCTTTGGTGGTTCTCCTTGCTGGCTCACTTTGTATTTATAGCATTCAGCCCTTTTATGACCAACTTTACCACAGTGCCAGCACTCAAGTGAGCCATCCCCTTTTGTTTTTTCCACCATTGTTAGAAGCTCTAGCTTTACCAGCCAGACACAATACTTCTCTCAACTGTTCAACAAGTTCAGCTATCTAATCAAGCCCCTTTCCCCTCTTGTCCATAACACAGGGTTTCTCACTGGACTCAGCTTCCACTTTCCTCACAAGTGGTGATCATTCCTTTGCTGTACTGCAACACGGAAGCTCTCTAGCTTAGTCAGGTTCTCCACAGCAACACAAAGTGAGCCTGGCTTCTTCTCACAAAGTTTCAGTTGTATGTCTGTATCCAGCTGATCATCAATGAAGTACTCCATCGCCAGCTGATCCTGAGTCTCTGGACTAGTACAGAGATACGTCAAGGAAACCAGCCTTCTCAAGTCCTCTGCCAGCTCAGATGGAGTCTCCACTTTTCCACTTTATCTGGCCCACAGCTGAACTCTGGCTAAGTCTGAATGGTGGTTAGCCCTAAACCGCATGTCCAAGGCCTCTACCAAAGCCTCATAGCTTTGCTTCTTACCCTGGGGCAAATTCTGTAGCACTTGAAGGGCTGGTCCCCAAACGTTAGCTGCCAGTAAGTTCCCTTTCTCTGCCTCTCTCCAGCCATTCGTCTGGCATACAATGTCAAACTGGGCTAGATATGCCTCGCAGGAAGTTTTTTCATCAAATACCATGGGATTCTGTACTGCTCTAGCAGGGGCAACCTGGTTTCTCCTCTGTGTCTCTGTGAGGGTAGAGATGGGCATAGAAAAGTCTTGGAAAGGGTCTGGCTTTACCTGAGGTCTCATCCCTCTCTCCTGCAGCTCACTAGCTTGCAAGGTGGGCTGTAATTCCTTCAGCCCTCTCTTCAACTCAACCCTACTGGCCACTTCAAGGCTGGCTATGTCTTGCTGTGTCTTTGGGTATTTTCAGACATTACGAGACCACACTCAACCACAAGTCAATACCCTGTGATAGGGAATGGCCTCGTAACGTCTGTTGGGGAACTGGAGGTTCCCCCCCAGATGTTAGCCATGATCAATCACGGCGGGGAATCACATTCACCACGCGATTGGCAGGACCGGCGGGACCAGCGCCGATCGCGTGGTGAACGTGATTCCCCACCGCGATGAAAGGGCCTGTCTCGTCTGGATGGCAACCACGGCCCGGAATCCCCAGCGGGATTCCGGGCCGTGGTCAATTCGGCCGAGTGCTGCGGCCGCATTGGCTGTGGCCCTGCCCGTCTCCCCAGATGGCGGGCAGCAGGGGAGCGTGGGTGTGTGTGTGGGGCCGTGCGGCCGCACGTTGCACTGTGCGGCCCCGCCCCCTCCCCGATTCCCTGCCGGGATCAGCCAGCACGTCTGTTGGCGGGGAATCAGAAGGGTGATTCCGGGACGGGGTGAATGCTGCCCCGTCTCGTCTGAAATCACCCTTTGTGACCAAGGCAGTCAGACCAGAGTGGACATTTTGCAACTGGCTTTCAAAATCAGCCTGCACCTTTTGCAGCTGCTGATCCAGGAAGGTTCTTACCTTCTGTTGACTAGACTGGATCTTCACCTCCTAGTGTAGCCTGACCACTCTGAATCTCTTCTTCCAAGGCTGTCTGGCCTGACAGGAATTTTTCTTGCAAGGCATCCTGGCCACACTGGATCTTCGAGAGCAGCTCAGTAATTTGCTCCATGTTGTTGTTATCCCACTTCTGACACCAGTTGTAACATGAACGGAGGGTTAGAAATCAGGAGCAAGAGGCTGTTCGAAGGTGCAACAAACTTCAACTTTATTCTTTATCTATGGGTCTTGTATTGCTGCTAGCTTCCAATCCGAGGCAGTCTCATCTCCAACTGCCTACTCTCCCTGGCCCCACCCCCAAGCCTTTATTGGGCCCAAACTCCAACATTTGATCTAGTCAATCAGATCCGGGTCCATGAAGGAGGGCAACCCTCTACTCCACCAGGGGGCCAGCCATTTCCTGTGACTGATCAGCAGCTAACTGAGGGGCTTCCTTTAGCCTACATCACAATCATCATACTATACCTAGATCACTGTTTTTCAAACTTTTGGAAGCTGAAACCTGTTTCAGGAAACTGAAACAATAAGTTATAATGTTCTTTCTTTGTAAATTCCCCCATGTACTCCTAAGGTTAGGAGGCTCCCATGGCTTGTTTTGTGCCCTAATCCCTTCTTACACTTTTGGATCAACAGTGAAATTCGAACTTGAACCTGAACCTGAACACATAGTTAAATTTGTTCTGAAGCTTCTCCAGGTGGTCTAGGAAACTAATCCCCCAAATTGGTATGTCATGATTTTATAGACCTCGATCATATCTCCTATCAGTCGTCTATTCTCCAAACTAAAGAGCCCTAACCTACCAAGCCTCTCCTCATACGGGAGTCCTTCCATGCACTTGATCATTTTTGTTGCCCTTTCTGTACCTTTTCTAGTTCAGCTATGTCTTTTTTGAGATGGGACGACCAGAACTGCACAGAATATTCGCAGTGCGGTCGCACCATTGATTTGTATAGAGGCATTATGACATCCCCAGTTTTATTCTCTATCTCCTTCCGAATAATTCCTAACATTCTGTTTGTTTTTTTGACTGCTGCTGTGCACTGCGCTGTGGATTTCATTGTATTGTCCACAACCACCCTCAGATCCTTTTCCTGAGTGGTAACACTTAGCTTAGTACCCAGCATCATTGTGTACGTATAGTTTGGATTATTTTTCCCTACGTGCATCACTTTTCCCTTGTCCATATTAAATCTCATTTGCCATTTAGATGTCCAGGCACCCAATGTCATAAGATCCCGTTGCAGTTCCTCACAGTCTTCTCATGTTTTAACTTCCTTGAATAACTTGGTGTCGTCTGCAAATCTGAACATCTCCAAGCTGTTGTTTCAGGCTCTCAGCAAATTCAGGCACACACCTCTGCATCCATTCATATTCTGAAGGCTTTCTTTGCAACCATGACAGCTAGAGCTAAAAATCAGGAGAACAACTGAAAGATTTGGCCATGCTTTTTTAGGCTAATCACTATTCCCCACCCTAAATCTGCTTCCCACACTGGGTGTCTTCAGACAAACAAGGCGACTCGGGGTGGGGTTCACATGGCTGGGGTGTGGCTCTGCCAGGGAGCACCCACAGATGTGGAGTCTCTGGTGAGCAAATCAAAACATGCAGCTCTTAGCTTGACTTACTACAGCCACGGAGGCAGCCACCATGCCCTTCCCATGCCACGGACCATGGGGGAGAGGGAAACACACTGGGCTGGCTTTTGCAAGTGATATGTCCTGGGCGTGAGTGCTGGGGAACCCAGGCTCCTCAGCAGTCTCGGCCAGGGCTTGTAACTTACAAAGGTCACTTCCCTTGCCCACAGCGTCTATGAGCAGTGGACCTATCTGCTGGTGTAGCTGGCTGCCACTATTCATACAGGCAGGGGCTACATGGCCACCTGTTGCCATGAATCTATTTGGCTTGCCCCTCAGGGTGCACTCCAGATTTCCCAGCAGTACTCTGTGAGTGGCTGAGACTGGGTGCTTCATGGCTCACAGGAGCATATATTCAGCTGCTCCACCTTCAGACTGGCAGTCAGATCCATGGCTCATGGGTGGCCATACTGAGTACGATCTCATCTCAAAACACCTCCTTTGGCCCACCCCACGCTTTTACACAGGTTTAAGATAATGCCTATGTAGACACACAATCTCAGTGTAATCAAAGCAATGGAATTAAATTGAAAAGGGTCATCTGACAACCATCCCCAGAGCTTGCAATCCTCCTGCATGTGGAATTTCTGTGGAAGTTTTAATTGTACGGTAACATCAGGATATGGTTCCTGGTTTGCAATTTCAAAATACAATAGTGTGTTTCTAATTCAACAAGCCATTGCAAAACTCTTTGTTGGATATTGTTTTTAAAATGGTCATTGTTTCATCACAACCAAAGTTTGGATATATCATTGAAGAGGAGAACAGTATGATCTACTATCCTCTTGCTTGTACATGTTCTCTGAAAAAGCATCAACAGCTTTATTGTTGTTCTGCAAGCTTATTGTTGGCATCCAGGCCTGACATGATGTCAGAATTTTCATTTTGGCATGATTGCAAGCACTAGATCACACAATTGTCTGATACTGCCTCCCAGAAGAGTCTGGTTGCTGGAAATGCCATTCCGGTGATCAAAAAAGATGAGGTCATATATATCAACACCAACCACATCCTACCATTATAGTTAGTCTAATTGTAGTACACTTGAAGATCAATGGAAGAAAAAAAATGCTCATACCTGAATTTAAAAAACTCAGTCAAACTAAAAGACCCGTGAATATCTTTGAATGCATTAAAGATATATAACATGCTGTTCCTCATTCCTATTGTCAGTCTTTTGTTTATTACATTGAAAGCTAAATGCAGCATTAATTGAGGATTAAAGATAAACTGTCTATAATGTTTATTCCCTCAAAAAAATAGAACAATTTAACTGCTTCTGTCTGTGGGTACATTTTAACGCTGAAATGAATATGCAGTTTCATTATCACAAATATAGTTTGCATATTCAGTCAGACCAATGAATATCTGAATGATCTTTTTTATGTACATGGAATATGCATATTTGTTTACTCCAGTAATTATGTTTCAATTAATTTAGTCATTCATTTATTTGGTACTTTGCTAAAAGCTTGCACTATTTATCTCTAATTAGTACTTTTTAGCACTAAATAGTACCACCAAAAAACCTCAACAAACAAATTAACTGAAGAAAAAAACAAATACACAGTTCACTAAGTGAGGTGAGAAGCATATTTTAAATGGAAACACATATACTGAATTTGGCATTAGTTCCAAATATTAGATTCAGTCTAATAAATTTTGCTGAGCTCAGGCATGATGCTACTGAGTGCATGGAACTTTCTATTTTAGTAGTCACCACAAGTAGGATGCAGCCACACAAGCTTTGGAGGGCCTGATCCCCATGTGGCCCAGAGCAGCTGCCACACTGCAGGGACAGTGCAGGGAGCAGGGCAGGTGTCTCCCTCACCCTTATGGGGAAACTGGGTGGGCCTTTGTCAGACCTCCAGCTACAGCACAGGGCAGGCTGAGGTGCTGGCCACATGAGTAAGCACCTGGCCCTGCCTTGCCTCCTTCCCCTGGCCCCACCACTATCCCACTCCCGGCTGTGATGTGACTGCACAGAACTTGAGCAAGCGGCTGCCACTCAAAGCCCTCACAGTGCAGCAGGGCAGACGGCAACCGGGCAAACAAACTATCGTACCTTGGGCAGCCTTAGCCCATTTTGGGTAAGGCTACTACATGCTGTGTCCTTGGCCTTTTTTCAAGGACACAGCATGTAACAGCCAGCTGCCTACCCTGCCTTACAGGGGGGGGGGAGACGGACATCTGATTGTCATCACACCCATGATGTACTGCATTGTGTGGTAAGGCTGCCCAGAGTGGGGTATGACTGCTCAGTGTATAGTAGGCATCCTGTGTGGCTACACACCCATTATCTTACCCGCCCCACACTATATCCCCCGCTGGGGATGGGGGAAGAGCCAGGCCCAAAGTCCATGGGTAGTGGGTTGATGTTGGTGAATGTGAGGTCCGTAGTCAACAAGGCCCCGATTATCCATGATATGATCTTGGAGGGGGCTGTGGACCTCGCATGCATCATGGAGACCTGGCTGGACGAGTTCGCCGGTCCAACTTTGGCGGACCTTGTTCCGGCCGGGTATGCTGTGCAGCATCAGCCCCGCACAGGTGGCCGGGGAGGTGATGTAGCGATTATTTTTAGAGACGATTGGCCTGTTAGGAGGTATCCAGTTCAGGAGATGGAGGGTATTGAGGCTCTTCACTTGGTGTTCAATTTGGCTGGGGGCAAGCTAGGGGTGCTGCTGGTATACCGGGCTCCTTCTTGTCCAGCGGCATCCCAGACCGCTCTAGCGGAGCTGTCCTCAGAGGTGGTGTTGGGCTCCTCTAGGACTTTGGTCCTGGGGGACCTAAACGTCCACGCCGATGCTGGCCTTGTTGGGGCAGAGCGGGAATTCATGGCCACCATGGCAACCATGAATTTGTCCCAGGGGGTTATCTGCCCGACCCACGTGGGGGGACATACCTTAGACCTGATCTTCAGTTCTGGCCTTGAGGCAGGGGGGTCCGGTTGTGGGGGAGGTTACAGCAGTGCCCTTGTCATGGACGGACCATTATCTCCTTCAGACCGATCTCTCAGCACACACCCCTCAGAAGGAAGAAGGACCAGTTAGGATGGTCCACCCTCGGTGGCTTATGGAACCTCAATGGTTCCAGGAAGTCCTGCTGGAGTTAACTTTGGTCCTGGATGGTCACTCAGTCGATGAGCTGGTCCAGTCATGGAATATCTTGCCGGGGAGGCCATCGACAGGGTGGCTCCGAGACGCCCTCTGCCTCGGGTTCGTCACCGCAGGACCCCCTGGTTCTCCGAGGGGCTGTGGTGTATGAAGCAAGTAGGCAGGAGGCTGGAATGACGCTGGCGGCGTACTCGCTCTGACTCCGACCGACTTCTCCATAGGTCCCATCTGTGGTCCTATGTTGAGGCTGTGAGGACAGCAAGGAAGGAGTTCCTTGCTGTCCTCATAGCGTCCATGAAGTCACATCCAGAGGAGCTGTTTCGTGTGGTGCGGGGGTTGGTTAGTCCGACATCGCTCCGCCTGGACGGGGACCTGTCCCAGGCCTGCTGCGACGAATTTGTCAGCTACTTCGCGGTCAAGATCGCTCGAATTCAGAGCGACTTTGCAGCCGGATTAGGGGCAGTAGGTAGAGAGCACAAGGTGTTGGAGGCCCCGTCTGGTCTATCTTTGTGGGTGGAGTTTCAGGAAGTGACACCGGCCGATGCGGCGGAGGTCCTGGGGTCTGTGAGGGCCACTTGTTGTGAACTTGATCCATGCCCGTCCTGGCTGGTGAAAGCCTCCAGGGAGACGTTGAGGATGGTGCTAGTGAGAATAGTGAACGCATCCATGCAGCAGGGGAGGTTGTCACCCAGCCTCAAGGAGGCTGTGGTGCACCCGCTGCTGAAAAAAACATCGTTGGATGTGGATGCCCTCGCCAGTTACCGACCTGTCTCTAACCTTCCCTTTTTAGGGAAGGTTATTGAACGGGCAGTGACACTCCAGCTCCAGGCGCATCTAGACAGCATCTGTTTCCTAGACCCGTTTCAATCTGGGTTCCGCCCTGGCTATGGCACCGAGACAGCGTTGGTGGCCTTGGTCGACGATCTCCGCCGGGAGATGGATGCAGACTGTTCAACATTTCTCATCCTGCTAGATCTCTTGGCCGCTTTTGACACCGTGGACCATGGGCTGTTGTTGAGATGGCTGCGTGACCTGGGGGGTCTGGATGGGACTGTTCTTGAATGGTTCCGTTCATTCCTCTCGGGGAGAAGCCAACGGATGGTGCTGGGAGAGGAGACATCTTGCCCCCGTGCCTTATCATGCGGCGTTCCGCAGGGTTCAATTCGGTCTCCGTTATTATTTAATGTTTACATGCAGGCCCTGGGGGAGGTCGTGAGGAGGTTCGGGGTGCGTTGTCACCAATATGCTGATGATACTCAGCTATACCTCTCTTTTTCAGCAGACCCAGACCCTGCTATCTCAGTGCTATCCCAGTGTCTGGAGGCCATGGTGGATTGGATGTGGCAGAGCAGACTGAAGCTCAACCCCGATAAGACAGAGGTGATGGTGGTGGGGAGAGCGAAGGAGGTGTCAGTCCCCCTTATTGGGGGGGTTCGTCCTCCTATGGCTCAACAGGTCCGGAGTCTAGGGATGGTGTTGGATGCAGACCTCCACCTAGATCTGCAGGTGGAGGCAGTTGCAAAGACTGCCTTCCGCCAGTTGTATCTGGTGCAGAGGCTGCGTCCATTCGTCTCTGGCCCGGACCTGGCCTCCCCCATCCATGCCTTCGTCACCTTGAGGCTGGACTATTGCAACGCGCTCTATGTGGGGCTTCCCTTGTATTTGGTTCGGAGGCTGCAGCTAGTGCAGAATGCGGCGGCCCGTCTCCTTTTGGGGACGGGTCACAGGGAGCATATAACACCAGTGCTCCAGGCTTTGCACTGGTTGCCGATAGCGTACCGAGCCAGATTCAAGGTATTGGTATTGATTTACAAAGCCCTACACGGTCTCAGCCCCTCATACCTCAGGGACCGCCTCACCCTCCGTGCCCTGGAGCGGCTCCTTCAGTCTGCCGGGGGTGCCTTCCTGGAGGTCCCCCGCATTAACTGGTGGGCCATAATGGAGAGGGCATTCTCGGTGGCCGGGCCGTGTCTCTGGAACTCCCTGCCAGAGGAGGCCCACCTGGTCCCAAGCCTGTTAGTATTTCGGCGAAGATGCAAGACCTGGTTGTTCGCCCGGGCCTTTGGGGAGGGGGGTGGGTAGTTGGTTTTTATTCCCCCATCCCCCAAAATTTCTTTTTTCTTTTTGTATCCCAGGCCCTGTTTAGGTGTTTTTAATGTTTATATGATATTTTAAAGTATTTTGTATTGTTTTAAACTGTATTTTATGATTGGAAGCCGCCCCAAGCTGTGTTTCAGGAGGGGTGGGGTACAAATTTCATAAATTAAATAAATAAATAAATATCAGGACACAGACCTCAAACTGGAAGCCCAACCCCTGAGGCTTCTGCTGGGTGGCTAACTCTATAGCATCACTAACAGGCCTTGTCTTGGGCCCTGGAGCTATCATGCACTGCTAGCTCCATCATGCCCTCCCCATTCATAGGCCTTGGGGAGAGGTATAAGGCTGCTCAGGTCCCTCAGGAAACTGGGACAAACAATTATTCATTTCCTGCTCCTGCCTTACACCTGATTCTTGCTCCTCTGGTGTTGTCCTTCTTCCTGAACCTTGCCTTGCTTTTTCCTTCAGACTTGCTTGGTTTGCCCTGCACCATTTTCTGCCCCGACTCCCAGCCCAGGGCCGACCTTACCGCGGGACGGCTAGGGGTGGCCACCCAGGGCCCCACCCCTTAGGGGGCCCCGCAATTGCCCAACGATTGGGCTGTTGTTGTTTTTTTTAAATAAATTTACTTAGGGGGCTGCGGCCATTGGAATTGTCATGCACAGCGGCATGGGGCCCCGTTGCTGCCGCTACTTGACCCACCCACCATGCTGCTCCCCAGGCCTCAGAGTCCTCCCTGCCCATCCTGCACCACTGGGCCCCGCCCCCACATGTTTTCTGCCATTCCTTGCCTGCTGCCGCACCGGCCTTGCTCCACCGTGCTCCGTCATGCCCCCCTCTGTAAGTTGCTTTATGCAACTTCCTGGTGCGGGATTCAGAACACTTTGCAGCTGGTGGGGGTTCGCTGCGGGTGGTTCCAGAACTTATGGGTTGTATCAGTGGCGGGGCACCCGTGGAGCAAAGTCAGGCAGGCAGGAGCCTGGCCCGGCAGCGGGAGGGTCGGAGCAGCAGTCAGCGGCTGGTGTCAGCGGGGGATCATCTGAAGTGGCTGAGAAGAGTAAGAGAAGGCACTGGCAGACCTGTGGCTGTTGGGATGTGACCGGAGGAGGCTGCAGCGTGCGTGTGTGTGAGTGAACTCACCCACTGAGTTCTCCCAGTCAGGAATGAGCGGAACCACTCAAGAACGATCCTGCCCACCCCCGCACTGTCCCGCAGGTGTGCCACCAACATCTCATGGTCAACAGTATGAAATGCTGCCGAAAGATCTAACAGGACCAGTATGGTCAATCGACCCTGATCCTTTTCATGGCAGAGATCATCCACTAAAACCACAAGTGCTGTCTCAGTGCCATGACCCAGACGAAAGCCAGAATGAGAAGGATCAAGATAACCGATGCGGTCAAGATGCCCCTGGAGCTGCTGAACCACTACCCATTCAATAACCTTCCCTAGAAGGGGAAGGTTAGAGATAGGCCGATAGCTGGCAGGGAAGTCAACATCAAGCAATGGTTTCTTGAGCAGAGACTGCACCACCACCTCCTTGAGGCAGCCTGGCACTCTGCCCTCCCAAAGGGAGGCATTGACCACCCCGGCCAGCAATGGCCCCATTGTCTCCCGGAAGCTCTTAACCAGCCAGGATGGGCACGGATCTAATTCACAAGAGGTGGCTCAAACTGTCCCAAACACACCCACCATGTCAGTGGGTGTCCCCGACTGAAATTGATCGCACAAAATTGGACAAGCCGGGGTTTCTACAACCTCTACATCCTCCATTGTATTAAGTGCGGTATCAAGGTCTTGGTGAATACAAGTGATTTACTCCATGAAATAATCCGCAAAAAGGTCACAGTGGGCTGATGATAACTCAACTGCAGGGTTGAGGGAGGCTGGACTGACCAGCCCCCGTTATTGTAATAGCCTGTTGGGCTTCACAATAAACTGAACTGAACTGACCAGCCCCCACACAACCCAGAACAGCTCCACTGGATGGGATTTTGCAGATGCTATGAGGGCAGCAAAGAACTCCCTCTTTGCTGCCCACATAGCCATGGCATAGGCTCGTAAACTAGCTCTATGCCTCAATCTATCAGCTTCAGCATGAGAACGACGCCACCGCTGCTCCAACAGTCACCCATCTTGCTTCAGCATCTGTAGCTCCTTGGAAAACCAAGGAGGTCTACGGAGCCTCTGCCTGGGCAATGGACGCCTGGGAGCCATTCGATCAATGGCCTCCATCAGCAAGGTGTTCCATAACTTGATGAGGTCATCAATGAGACGGTCGTCAAGGTCAGAGGGTAACACCCCCAGAGCACCTAGAAACTGCACTGGGTCCAACAGCCTCCAGAGGTGGACCATCCTAATAGGTTCCACACCCTTCTGGGGGCAGACATGTGCTAGAAAGGAGGTCTGCAGGAGGTAATGATCCATCCATGACAAGGGCACAGCTGATATCTCCCCCATTAATGGAGCACCCGCCTCAAGGTCAGTGCAAAACATGAGGTCCAAGGTATGTCCTCCAAGATGTGTTGGACCGTTGACCCTCTGGGACAGGCCCATGGTTGCCATGGCGGCCATGAACTCATGTTTGGCTCCCCTGAGAACTGCGTCAGCGTGAAGGTTGAGGTCCCCCAAGACTATAATCTTTGAGGACCACAACATCACCTCTGATACAGCCTCCTCCAGAGCATGCAGGGAGGCCGACGTACTGGTAGGTGCATGTTATACCAGCAGTACCCTCAAACTGTCCCCCGCCAAATCAAACACAAGGTGAAGACCTTCAATGCCTACCATGGATCGCACTGGATACCTCCTCACAGACCAACCCTCTTTAAAAATCATAGCTACACTGCCCCCCCGTCCCTCCAACCACAGCTGGTGCTGCACGGAATACCCGGCTAGAGCAAGATCAGCCAGAATAGGCCCTGATTCATTGTCCAGCCAGGTTTCTGTGATACACACGAGATTGGTGGCATAGTCCAGGACTACCTCCTGGACCATTGTTGCCTTATTTGCCACCGACCTCGCGTTTAACAGCACCAAAACTGGGTTCAGGGCCCCCTGACCAAGTTCCACCTGCTCTCCTGCTGGGGGAGGGGTAAGCGGGATGTGCACTAAGCATCTTTCCTGCCTCACCACTCCCACTCCCCTCCCCCTAAGACCATATCTCCCCTGGCCTACCACAACCCCAATAGCCACGCCTACCCCCCAACTGCCCCCCCACACACCCCTCCCTGGCTGTCCCACCCAGGCTGCAAGGGAGATTCCCCCCTCCCCCCCATATCCTTTCCCAAAATATCCCTCACACCCCATCCCTGCCCCCTCTCCCTGGGTCTCCTTCTCTCACAG
>QEPC01015122.1:446151-467704 GCA_003113815.1 Sphenodon punctatus | reverse complement strand
CCCCCCCTCCCAGGCTCCAGACCCCATCCCTCACCTGCCTCTCCCTCCTAGGAGCGCTGCAACAGCAGCAGCGGGAACACCAGATTGGACTGGGAGATAACGCTGTTTGTTTACAAACAGCTCCTCCCCACGTGCTGATCAGAAGGTTGTTACCTTGTAAAAAGGTTCTTCGAGATGACTCCCAACATTCTCACAACTGGGTTGTGCATGCATTGCTCACACTATTCAAATAATAGACCATGTGATGGTCTCGAGCTCCTCTAGTAGAAAAAGCACTGACTCTCCCCCTCAGAATGACAGTTCCTTCCAACCCTTTCTAGAAATATAAGAAAAGAATTCCATGCGGGGCTGGGAGGGTGGGTGTTGTGAGAATGTTCAGAGTCATCTCAAAGAACCTTGTTTACAAGGTAGCAACCTTCTGTTCTTCTTCGAGTGGCTCCTCACATGATATTTTTACATGGTTCCGCTGGGTGGGGAGTCCGTGGGCACGCCAGTGCATGGACATGGAGTGGTGGATAATGGAAATCCTTCCTGTCCAGAGGGAGTAAGTTTTATGTAAATTTATATATTTGCATAATTCGGTGGGGCCTAATTATGCAAATTAGGCCCCACACCAAGACTTCCCACATGGCCTCACAAACCCTGGGGCCAGCCCTGTGTATAATAAAATGTAACACCCATTTTATTGGTGTTAGAGTGTCCGTGTAAAAAGGGCCTTAGTTATCTGTAATGGTAGAACAGATTCAGATATGTTTGGTGATTTCACTTTTGATTCACCTCTTGGGACTAGCATTATTTTCCTGATCTCACTGTTATAACTAAACCAGAGAACTTTCACTATCCGTTAAGTATAAACATAAATACATTTGCTGATATTCAGGAGGAAAAACAAAATGATAGTGCAACTGATGCTGTACAGTCAGGGTAACTTCGAATCAGATGGTCTGATTTGATGTGTATTAAAATAAAGAATATTTTATAGTCTGCTGACTTAATAGAACAGAAGAACAGTGCTCTAGGAACCAACTCCTTAATAACTATGGAAAAACTATTGGACCAAGTAAGCACCTCTCTTATGAAGGTAGTAACTAAATCATCAGCTTTGATTCGAAGTAGTTATAATTGCCCTTATTTTCAAACCTGGTACACTTGAAAAAGTGCTCAGGAGTGCTATTGGACCAAATTGGAGTTGATCCGTATCCAACAGGATTGGAATACCCAGAGACTCCCACATGCTTGGGATATGTTTCTTGAATCTAGAAGGAGATATAAGAAGTTAATTTATGAGAAAAAAGCAGCCAGAACTGCCCAGGTTTGGGCTGATTTACAAGTGGCAACTTCCTTAAAAAACTCAACTAGATTTTTGGAAACTGACTGCAACTTTTTTTAATGCTAAGAGTTGTATCAAAACTCCCCCAATAACAGAGCAGATTTCCTTCTATGACGTTCCATGTCTAGAAGTCACTCGAGATTGGGAAGCCAAACTAGAACAGAGAAATGATATTTTGGGAGTTATTCCTTTTCCCCTGGTTGTAACTGAAGAGAAGATAACACAATATATTCTAGTCTTGCAACCAGGCCAGGAATAGATTTTATTCCACCAGACGTATACCAAGAACATGTAGCCTGGTGGGCACCCTTGCTACCAAAGTTATTTACATTGTATAATATGGTGGATAATTTTCCGGCGTACTGGAATATGGCAATTATAGTCCCCATATTTAAAAGAGGTGAAAGGACTAACCCAGCTAATTATAGACCTATTAGCTTTCTGCTGATAATCAGTAAAACATATTCTTGACATCTTCTGGAAACCTTAGAGCAACGAGTGGCAAATAACTAAACAATTATTGTCAGAGGAAGAGGCTGGGTTCTGAGCAGGCAGATCAACTACAGATAATGGTTTTGTCCTAATGCACCTAGTTGATAAATATATGAAGATTAGGGGTGGAATGTTATTTGCAGCATTCATTGACCTGTCCCAAGCTTTTGATTCTGTGAATAGGTTTTTCTTATGGCGTAAAATTCTTAGTTTGGGCATTGACCACCGCCTACTGGCGGTGTGTTGCAATAGTCCAATCTTTAATTTAATTTAATAATAGTATTACATAATTTAATAATTTAATAATAGTATTACATAAAGACTCAAGGGTGGTGGTTAGATTAAATAACATAGGCCTCCTCTCTAAGCTCATTGCTATTTCCTTAGGGGTCAGACAAGGATGCCCATTGACACCCATTTTATTCAGCCTTTATATTAATGTTTTAGCTGAATTAATAACAGAAAGCAGTTATACACCCCCTAAGGTTGCAGATAGGTCCATAGCAATTTTGATGTATGTCGACGATATTATTCTATTATCACAGACAAAGCTGGGTCTTCAACACTGATTAAACTAGCTAAATTCATATTGTCTGACTAATGATCTGAGCATGAATCCCCAAAAATCACAGGTTATGAGTTTTGGTAGTAGTCAAACGAAACTCAGGACCTTTATTGGAGAGGATCAATTATCTCAGGTCTCCAGGTATACATACCTAGGTGTTAGTTTTGCAACAAATGGGCATTGGACGATACATAGGAAAAACTTAATTACTAAGGATACGCGCTCAGTAGCTGGAATTCTCAAAATGTATAGAAGTTCAAAACATTCTAATAACTCCTCAGTTTTAAGTGTATATATACCTTAAGTTTATATAAGGTATTACCTCAGATCCTTTATGGATCGGAAATTTGTTTTTTTATCTACTCCAAAGATATGGAGGTGGTTCAGAACAAGCTTATAAGGGGCATTTTAGGTGTTGCTAATTCAACTCCCCTCTTCATGCTTTGAGCAGAGTCTTGACTATGCTCAGTAGCAACCCTAGCTAAAATTAGAGTAATTATTACCTATTGGAATAGACTATGTCGTTCAGAACTGTTGAGATTGTCAAATAAATGCTGGTTGGAACAAACACATCATACTGGAAGTATAAAGTATAAATGGTGGAAGGATATGCTAAACATATTAGAGAAATCAGGTTTTATGCTAGAATCTAGTTTCCAACCCAATGGTAGACTACATTTGCAAGAAATTAAATAGAGGATCTTGGATATCTCAATACGGAAAGATTTGCCCCATGGTATCCGCAAATAAAGTTGAGTTTTGGCCTAGAGTCCTTTTTGATCTGTCTACAAGGCACCCAACTTCAAAGCATTTTAACATTGGCCAGATTTCAATTGTTAGAATCAGCAGTTATTAGAGGAAGAGCAAAGGGGACAGAATTTAATGACAGACTGTGCATATGTCATAATGGTGAGGTAGAATCCATTGAGCACATTTTATTTATATGTTCCTTGTATGAAAATTTGCGTGCTGTATGGATTACCCCAATCGTAGAGAGACACAAATTTTTACCACTGTTACAGAAAATGTCAGCTGTACTGTCCCCAAACACCCCTCATGATATGAGGGCGGTAGCATTATACCTTCTTTTGGCACAGCGGGAAAGAGTTAGCTACCTAAGAGGGCTTGATTGTTGCTAGTTCTCATTTTTCCCTTGGTGGAAAAGAGATCAGCTTGTGATGCAAATACTGATTGTGAGCAGCTCTTGTTATTTATTTTGTAATTGTGTAATTTTTATGGCGAATAGCCGAATAAAACTATGATGATGAGTTTGCACTGGAAAAATAAATAAAATTCAAGCACGGAGAGCAGCAGCTAGAAATGCAGCATGAGCATGGCTCATTCAGAATGCTGCAGAATAAGATCAGACAGGGCCTCTCCCCCACCCTAGGCCACTTCCCACCTGCGGACTAGAAAACCCTATTTATTTAAGCCATACTTGTGCTGTAATTCTTTGTCCCAGTCACAAACTCCAGATGCACAACAACCACAAGCAGAGAAACTGAGCCAAGCAAGAAAATTATTTCCAGCATTATATCAGCAGTCCGCACCCCACCCTGCCACTGGAGTGGGGACAGTAAAATAAAAACTCAAAGTCTAACTTGAACAGTCTACATGCAGAATTGTAGTCCCTCCTGACCCCCCCTCCCCTAAAGCCATGACCAGGCAAGGGCAAATACCCTTGATCCTTACAGTTTCCTTCCAAGTTCCTCCCTCCCCCACCCAGGCACTCACCAGTCTTAGACATACACAATTCTCAGAACAATCAATCAACGCCCCCTACTGTCCCATGTCCCAGTGTCCCCCCCAAAACTTAGAAGCCCAACTCTACCTCTCATTTCATTTGACCCAGCACCAGGAGTTTCAGTGCTTACCCCGTGTCTGGAGGCTGTTGGGGATTGGATGAGGGCGAGCTGACTGAAGCTGAATCCCGACAAGATGTAGGTGATGGTGTTGGGAAGGGCAGTGGATGTGGTAGTTCCCATCACTGATGGGTCCGCCCTCCCCTGGTATCCCAGGTCCATAGTCTGGGCATGCTCTTTGATCCGCAGCTCCGCCTGGATTTCCAGGTGGGGGCTGTGGCAAGGAGTGCATTTCACCAATTACATCTGATGCGATGGCTTCAGCCATATGTTTCAGATAGTCACCTGGCCACCATCATCCATGCTTTCATTACCTCACGATTGGACTATTGCAACACACTCTACATGGGGCTACCCATGGTGATGGGCCGGAGACTGCAGCTAATGCAGAATGCTGCAGCCCATCTCCTTACGGGGACAGGTCGCCATGACCACATTACACCAGTGCTCTGGGCTCTGCACTGGCTGCCTATAGTCTTTGGGGCTCGATTCATGGTATTGGTTTTGACCTATAAAGCCCTATAACAGCCTTGGCCTGACTTACCTGCGAGACTGTCTCGTTCTCCGTGCTCTGGAGCGGCCTCCATGGTCTGCTGGGGGCACCCTTCTTGAGGTCCTCCATGTGGCCCGGCGTTCTTGGTGGCTGCACCTAGGCAGTGAAACTCCCTCCCGGTGGAGGCCCGGGTGGTCCCGGATATCCCCTCCTTCCGTCATATCTTTAAAACCTGACTGTTCTGCCTGACTTTTGGCGAGGGAGATAGGGTGTAGGGTGGGATGGGGGGAGGGGAGTGGTTTGGTTTTGTGCCTTCCGTTTTTATTGTATTTTATGGTTGTATTTATTTTATATGTTTTAACATTGTAAGTCGCCCCAGGCTGCTTGGAGCAGGAGGGCAGGGTATTAAATGATTTTATAAATAAATAAATAAATAAATAAATACTACTTTCCAGCACAAGCAGCAAGCAAGCACTCAAAAAACAAATTATAAATCCCTAAGTTTATTGTAGTTCCATGCCACCAACCAACCTCGCAGTGCAGCAGTAGAAGAGTTCCCTCTGTTTGTTTCATTGGCTCACTCAGCTCTAGGCTAGGCAGGCACAGCTGATGTCCAGGCCACAGCACACAAGGTAGGGCATGCTCTGTGCAGGCAAGAGTCTAGCAGTAGCAAAATGGCACCACCAGCAGCAAGTTAAAGCACGCACTTCAGCTGGATGAGAGAAAGCCTGTGTGCACAGCTCAGCCAGCCTGCTGCCCAGTGCCTAGCCTTGGTTCACACCATAATTTGCATCACTGAGTCTGAGTGGTAGGCAGTGAGTGAGTGGCACTAACTCCCTGTCCCCTGCAGTTCCCCTAGTGCACTGAACTGAGCTCACTCCTGCTGCTACTCGCTTGGGCAGGGCCGGCCTTACCACAGGATGGCTCAGGGTGATTTACCCAGCCTCACTCCTGGGGGGGGCCCACACTCGGGGTCCCCAGCTCCCAACCTGACAGTGGCTGGGAGCTGGGGGCCTCGCCGAGTCTGACTCTGTCACTAATAGTGACAGGCAGTGCATACCAGCGGAGGGGGATAACAGGAGTGAGGAAGAGACAAAGGCCCTGCCTCTCCCTCACTCCATGAGTGGCCTCCCCCGCTGCCTGTCAGTCTCAGACAGGGGGAATATGGGAGAGGCATGACCTCTGCCTCTCCCTCATTCCCCTGGCTGAGACAGCCAGGCAGCGGAGGGGGCCAGCAGAAGTGAGGGAGAGGCAGAGGCCCCACATCTCCCTCACAACTTCCGGTGGCGGTGAGCAGTGCGGTGGCAGATTTACTTTGTCACTGCTGTGCCTGCTGCTGGGCCCAGGATGCCAATACCACAGCGACAGATGGGGTAAGTGATCCCGAAATGGTTGGGCTTGGGGATGGGCGGAGGGGAATGCCTGTCTGCCCATCCCCGAGCCCAGGCCCGGGTAGTGCCCCCCAAATGAGCCGAGGGGCACCCCCTGAACTGGGTAGTGCCCCTAGGCCCGCTGGCCACCAGCGGCTTCGCTGCCAGCGGTAGAGTGGGGCCCCACGTTTCTCCCCCGCCCCGGGCCCCACATTGCCTAAGGCCAACCCTGGGCCTGGGCGTCTATTTCAGCTGCCCAGGCATCCTTTAAAATGGCAGCATTTCTGCCCCATAGGCACTCTGTCATAAGGAGAAGTTACAAGCTGCCACTCATAGTGCAAAATGCAGCAATTGTCCCTTAAAGGTATTCATCCAGCTCTGCCTGAGACTGTGTGCTGTGATTGATCTGTCAATCACACGCACAAGTGAGCTCTGCTCTGTTGCCAGCCCAGCCCCAGCCTACCCAGGTCTACCTCTCTGCCTCCTCCTCCCACCCACATAGGCTGTTCCTTGCCTCCTCCCATGATCCACCACATGACCACCCACCACAGCATAATAGCGCTCAGCATAGCAGCCACCTCCAGCCTTCAAACTTGTGGCTTTCGCATGTGCAGAATCACATGTGAATCATGCATTGCATTTTGCCAGCGCATTCTCCCTCACACGTGAAAATGTGGTGCAACTTGATTCACCCTAAGGCTGTGCCCGCAGCAGCGTGTCTGCCAGGGAATGAGCCTTATGGCAAGCAAGCTACTGGGGTGGGGTGGGGTGGGAGGCAGGGCACTGGCCCAGATGCTCTGGGGTGCGCACTGCACCTGAAACAGGCTGCTTTGTCAGATCAGGGCAAACAGAAAACTGTCTTTCCAAAATGAGGAATCTGGGAGTGATGGAGAAAGGCTCTGGGGCAGGAGCAGCATTGTTCTCACGCATCAGAATTTCAAAGAATCATTGTCACTCCATTCCTGTCCCTCTTCTTGTTAGCAGCTATTGGTTAAGGGATAGCTTGCAAATTATTTATTATTATTAATCATTTATATAGCACCAGTAGTGTACCTACTTTACAATTGTTATTAATGGAGAGACGTCCCTGTCCAGTGGGCTTACAAGCTAAGACGGGCACAGGAGAGACAGACACACATATTCCCATTTTATATATGAGAAACTGTGGCTGAGGGATTATGACTTGCTGAAGGCCACCCAGGGAATTCATGCCTAAGGCACGATTCAAACCCTAGCTTCCTAGGTCCAGGTCCAAGCACAGAACTTTACCCACTACACCACACTGGCTCTCACCCTAACCCACAAATTCAGCCTGCATGTCTGATCAGGGACTATCCTGCAGCTGGATCTGAGGAACAACGTTGCCTTTTTGAACCAAAATTGTCTGGCTGCAAGAGCAAGACATACGTCATCTTAGCAGAATACACCTTGTCTTGCCTTTCTCTCCTGCAGTAATCCATCCTTCTTACCACTCCCCACCCCGCCTCCAGTTCTAAAATGATTGTATTCCCTGTGTGGGTGAGCAGACAGAAAGGAAGATAAAACAAATTCTCTTCTGCTTAGTTGTGTGTCTTGCTCCTGCAGACAGATGATTTCAGACCCCAAAGGCAAACTGTTGAATAAGAGTTCAGGAAAGTTTCTGGATTGGATGCATACCAAGCCTAGATGTTGAACTTGCAACCTATCCCCAGAGACACACTCCCTGATGAGAAGAGGGGCAGAAATTCATTCAATGTGGTCATCTTATTCATTGTATATTCTACAGTAAATGTCAATTTTTAAGTGACCCTGACCCCCAAGTGACCCAGCTTAAAGGTTCACCATCCCACCAGCTTAAAAGTTCACCAACCACTACTGGGCTAAAGTCACTTTTGATTACAGCCATAGAGAGTCCACTGGGGCTTAGGGAGGAGGGAGGAGGAGCGAATGAGCATCTGAGAAAGGGCCAGTAGAAAAATCTGTATGTGGAGCACGGGTTTAGTAGGAGAGTGGGTGTAGTGTAGCAGGGACACTATATGCAGCAGTGTTCCTGCTAATTGTTTTGCAGTGCATTGAGAATGTCCATCTAGATTTGAAGCAGCTGCGCACACAGAACTTCACTCTGCATGCTAATCTGCTTCCATGTTTGCAGCAGAATATTAGTGTTCTGTATAGAGTAATAGAATTTTGTAAAGCCTGAAGACTTGGTAGGTCCCTTGCGAAGCGTCTCCTTATTACTGCAGTTATAGCCCAGTTCTGAAACCACTCCGCCAGCAAAAGCCTTGTTGAAATGAATGAAGCTCATGCCAGCAGAGCTCTTCAGCTCTCAGTAGTGTTCTAAACAGGCCTACTTTCTTTTCCCAATATCCCAAGGGACTTTCCCACACTTTCGGCACACTGACATAAAGCAAAAGTCCACGTGACTTCAATTACTAGAAAAATGCAACAAAAGTCCAGAATTGCATTTCCTATAGTGTCATCCCTATTATGAATGGAAACTGGGAAATCCTAATCATAAAAAGAGGTCATGAGCATACATCTAGAGAGGCTTACTGACACTGGTTCAGCATGATATCATTGTCTGCCAGCCAGAAAGAACTTCCCTGGGAATCATTCTTAAGTTGTTTAATCATTTGGTAACAGGATAAAAGCTTGTAGTTAAACAAAAATCTGTTCAACTTTTTAGTCAGTGCATCTAGAGAACAGTGCAAGTATTAAGAAAACATTTACTGCCAGAACATTTCCAGGCGGAGGTATGTTTTGTTGTGTACTACTGTTTGCAATACATCTTTGTTTCAATAGTGTATTTCTTCTGTTTTATGAGTAAGATGGCAATCCCATAGTACTTTGTCAGTGACACACATGAATCTTGCTGGCTATAATTTAGAATGCAGCAACTTACAACACTGATGGATTGATTCCAGTAATGTTTCAAATACAACACGAAACATAAACCTTTAATGAGACTAAGTAGCATGAAAATTAGAGGGTTTCGTCTATTGCTATGTGTAACAGGGCAGCTCCTCTGAGCCTGTAGGAACCCTGTTACTGGTACTGCCCAAAGCTATACTGCTATACCGTCAGGCATCAGCCTGGAGCATACCCAGTTGAGGTTTCGGGCCTCCCACAAACTCAGACCACTTTCAAACCTGCCCCCACTCCTCCTGCGCATATTTTGGCTACAGGGGGGGAATGCGCAAATCAGAGTATGCACGAGGTTTGACTGGTCTGAAAGCCCTTCCGTGCGGCTTTGCTGGCAAACACATGCAGAGATACAGAGCAGGAAATCCTACTCAGTCTGGCTAGTGTGGCTGTAGGAGTAGGAGCTGTTGTTGTGGGCTCCCTGCTCCTTAGTCTAAAGTCCAGGGATCTGTCAGAAGAGGGATGGCTCAGCCAAGAAAGACTAAAGCAAGCCTGCTTAAAACAGGTGGGATTGGCCCAGCTTGGGGCCATGCCTGAAGGGGGGGATATGACCAATTGGGGTCTCTGGACTGAAAGGGCTTAGGCCCATGTATAGGGATTGTGCTGTTGGTGATGTAGGCCTTGACCACTAGATGAACCCTTGCAGGTGCACCCTGCTTTTGCGGGAAGAATGACAGACAGAACTGGAAGGGGGTGGCAGCTGGGGGATTGCTAATTCCCTAAACCTGACACCTCAATGCCCAGGATGACTCTAGGGACCCCTCTTGCCACACTATGTATTTAAGGTTGTGTTTTTAATGTGACCATAAGAACTACTGAACTGGGTCATCAAACCAATGATCCCTTCAGCAGCACGGCATCCTGTGTCTGACAGCGATTACTTTTGGTCACTTTGAAGTACACAGCAGGTCATAATGGAATGACCGGTCCAGATATATACTCTCAACACCCATCAGAGAATCAGATGCTGGAGTGGGGATTCTGAAGGAGGGTGAGAGTGGGGCAGCTATTTGGGTTGTGTTGGGCATGGGGAGCTGTGTCCTGCTCCCCCTCCCTGCGATGTTTGGGGGGCATCTGCTGTTTCCTTCTCCCCCTCTGGATGTTTGGGGGCTAAGGCCAGTAAGGCCCTGATCTGACACTGATGCTGCCTAATACCAGGTTGGTGGCAAAAAATATGATGGTATCCATAATTCGATTTGGGACGAGTCTGCTGACCTCATATGCATTACAGAGACCTGGCTAGATGAAGCATCTCGGCCAGTGTTGTCCCAGATGTAGGGTTACCATACCTCCCCTTTAAAAGAGGACACTTATGAAAAATACATGGTGCAGGGCTGCGTTGGTTCCAGTGCAGGTGTGCATTGGTTCCAGTGCAGTCCTCCAACATGGATTTTTCATAAGCGTCCTCTTTTAAAGGAGAGGTATGGTAACTCTACCTATATGGTGCCAGATGGGTACTCAGTGCAGTATTAGTCTTGTCTCAGGGGCCGGGGGCGTAGAGTGGCTGTGATCTGTAAAGACAGCTTGGTTTTTCAGAGATATCTGGTGCCTAACTTGTCTGATATAGAATGTGTCCACCTTGGGTTGGATTTGGCTGAGGATAGATTAGGAATCCAATTGGTGTACCTGCTGCACAGAGGATTCGCTAACTGCTTTAGGAGAGCTGGTCTCGGAGGTGGTGTTGAAATCACCCAGACTTATTATCTTGGGTGATTTCAACATACATGCTGAGGCTGGTCTTTCAGGGACGGAGCAGGAGCTCATGGCTGCCATGACAACCATGGACCTATCCCAGATAATATCTGGCCTGACACGAGACTGGACAAAGGTTGGATTTGATATTTTGCACCAGCCTGGATACCTGGGATCTTATTATCGGGGGTGTTGTTACAACACTGTTATCATGGTTGAATCATTAGCTTCTGAAAGTCCAGATCCCAGCACTCGTATGCCCTTTTCAGGGTGGTGGACTGGTTAGGTTGGTTCTTCCCTGGAGGCTAATGGCTCCAACTGGTTTCCAGAATTCTCTGCGGGATTTATGTACTGACCTTAGGAGCTACTATGTCAATGACCTGGTCGCCTTGTGGAAATGACATCTTGACCATGGCCATTGACACAGTTGCACCCAGACGTCTGCTGTCTCCCGCCACCACGGCAGCACAGATCCCCCTGATTTATGGAGGACATGAGGCAGCTGAAGCGGGAAGGTAGGCAGTTAAACTGCAGGTGGCGCTTGACTCTTGCTGAAGCCAATCAATTGCAGTATAGATTGTTTTTAAAGGACTATGCTGTGGCTGTGATCATGGCAAAGAAAGCTTTTTTCTCTGATATCATAGCTTCTGCAAATTTTTGTCTGGTGGAGCTGTTTTGGGTGGTGGGGGGCGTGGTTAATCAGGTCTGCCTCCACCTGAAAATGCTCAGTGTGACATTTTTATTAACTATGCAGATAAAATCACTCATACTTCACCATGAGTCTGGTGCTGCCATTTTATCTGAAGAATCAGAGTTTGGGGTTATGGAAGCTCAATCTTATCCTGTTTGTTTGTATTGGTTTCAATTGGTATCGTCCATCAATGGGGAGGAGATGCTTGGGGTGATGAGGGCAACCAGTTGTGAACTACCAGGAGACATTGAGGCCACTGTTGGTTGCGGTTGTCAATGCCTTCCTATGAGAAGGGAGGGTTTTAGACACCCTTAAAAGTGTGATGGCCTGGCCCCTGCTTAAGAAACTATTATTATTATTAACAAACATTTATATAGCGCCAGCAGTGTACCTGGCACTTTACAAAGTAATAAAATAGACATGGTCCCTGCCCCTAGGGCTTACAATCTGAGAGACAGGAGCTGGGGGAGAGACTTAGGAAGGGGAACAGAGGGAGAGACAAGGGGTCTAACATTCATGAAGATGCGAGGTCTCAAGTGCACGTGCTTGGCTTGGTTACGATGAGAATGACATCCTTGGACACTGGATCCCCAGAGAGCTTTCGGCCTGTTATGGGGAGGTTATTGAATGTGTGGTTGCCCGACTGCTCCAGGCTCATCTTGATGCCATCAGATTCCTGGATCCATTTCAGTCAGCCTTTAGTTCTGGGTATGGCACGATGACTGAATATGTGGCCTTGGTCAAAGACCTGCACCTGGAGATTGACAAGGGCAATTCTACCCTGTTGATTTTCATTAGATTTTTTGGCAGCCTTTGACACAGTTAATCATGAGGTGTTGACACGACTAATGCAATTTGGTGGGGGTGCACGGGACTACTCTTGAGTGGTTCCGCTCCTTTCTGTCTGGGACATCCCAGAGAGTGGTGATGGGTGATTTCTTGTCATCCTCTTGTGGCCTTCCCTGTTGGGTCCCACAGGGTTCTATTCTGTCTCCCCTCTTGTTCAATGTGTATTTGAGGCCACTGGGTGAGGTCATTTGGAGGTTTGGGGTGAAGTGCCATCAGTATGCTGCTGATACCCAGCTCTACCTTTCTTTTTCATCTGACCCAGGTCCTGCAGTCTTGTACTTGTTCATATAAGGATAGGCAAATTATATATGGCCTTCATAGACCTTGCAAAGGCATTTGACTCCATTTCAAGGAAAATTCTGTGGCAGAAGCTTTCCACTCTGGGGATCAATCCCTATCTGTAGAATTTGATAATTCAACTACATGAGGATACAAAAGCTGTGATTAAAGTTGATCCTAGGGGCAGAACTACTAGACCCTTCCCGATGCACCAGGGAGTAAGGCAGGGCTGTCTTCTGGACCCGTTGCTGTTCAATCTTTTCATTAATGACCTGGTGCATTTGGTTGGAACTAAGCATTCTGCCCCTCTAAAGATAAGAAATAGACCAGTCTCAGTGTTACTCTATGTTGATGATATCATCCTTTTATCACAGACAAAGCAAGGTCTCCAGCAGTGTCTAGATTCACTAAACTATTTTTGCTTGCAGAACTCTCTAATGGTCAATTCTAGCAAATCCAAAATAATTTCTTTTGGTACATCTAACCTAAAGTATAGATGCATGATTGGCCATCAAGAAATATCCCAGGTAGTACATTATACTTACCTTGGTCTCATATTTTCAGCTTCACGAGCTTGGCGGGCTAATACTGAATTCTGGTTAGCAAAAGCAAGACAGACAACAGCTGGGGTCTTAAAGTTTTTTTATGCCTCTCCGGTAGCCCCTTTGGACCGCGTTATTACCATTTTTTGTAGCTAAAACTTCACCTCAACTCCTTTATGGAGCTCAAATTACATATTCTGCTTATACAGCTAGATGGGAAGTACCCCAAAGCTATTTTCTTAGAATTATTTTGAGGGCACCTAGAGTGACCCCACTACCAATGCTTTGCTTAGAAATGGGCCGCTTATCAGTGAATATCAAGCCAATTTAAGAGCACTCTCCTTTTGGCATAAGCTATCTCACACAAAGACCTCATCCTTGGCTTATCAATGTCTCTGTGAACATAAGTTACATCAAGGGAGCCCCCAATACACTTGGTGGAGGGAGATTAAGCAATTGATAGAGAGTCTTGCCTTATCTGACTCTTTTGCTTTACCTCCCAATAAAGCAGTGATCTCAGACAGAATTTTTATGATATGGCTGTGAAGCGTGACATGGCAGCCATTGGCACAAATAAGATAGCTGTTATATCCCCAGATGAAGACCTCATGTGCACTTGAACCGTATCTCCTCCAAATACAGGATCCTAAAGTAAGAAGAATGGTGACACTTTTGAGGTTCAATCTTTATAAAACGGCAGTAGTGAGAGGTAGAAGAGAGCAGGTTCCCTACTTTCAGAGAACCTGCTTGTGTGATCTCCAAGAAGTGGAGACTCTGTCCCACGTTATTGTCTGCTGTCCTAGACACAAGGATCTTAGAAATGTATGGGCTGACCCACTGTTTCAGAATTCCCCTCTGACAATTGAGGGGAAGATGATACAGTTAGTCACAGCCACAGATCTCAAGAAAACACTAGCGGTAGCTTGCTTCTTAAGACTGATAGAAAAGGGTGTCAAAAGCTCCTGTGAGAAGGGGTATCAGGTCTTTCCATAAATGATTTAGGTCCTACCACAGATGATTTACAGAAATCCTCCCCCTCCAAAGTGGCCGTCAAATTATACCGGACCACGCTTTTTCCTATGAATTACAATGTTATATAGACTCTGACGTTGTATTACCTTGGGGTTTATATTATTTGGGGTAGCACTCTGCGTTATTCTAGGTTATAACGGGTGTCATCCTGGATTATTATCACTCCACGGCTATGTCACTCTGGGCAGTATACAAGGAATACAAGGCTCCATCACTGATGACTTATAGTTTTGCTGTTGCTCCCTCTCAGTGTGAGAGCAGAATTGCACCAAATTATGCTTATGTTTTGTGCATTTATCGCACAATGTTATCCCAATTCATGCTCCCCATGATATTGCCCCTATTGGATATAGCTCTCTGTACTTTTAAACTCTGTTTTAATTTGTGTTTTGATTATTTTCTGGTATAGCAAATTTGCTAGGCACAATAAAGTTTATATATATAAGTCTTGGTACTTACCTGATGCCATTGCCTGGATGCTCTTGAGAACTGGATGAGGATGGGTCAAATCAGGCTGAATCCAGACAAGACTGAGATGGTAATGGTTGACTGGCCTTGTGACCTGGAGGGGACTGAGATTCCTGTTATTGATGGAGTCCGGTCCTCTCTGGTCAATCAGGTTCACAGGCTCGGATTGCTTCTGGACCCTTTGTTTCACCTGGAGCATCAGGTTGTGGCGGTGGCCAGGAGTGCTTTTCACCAACTCTGTCTGGTGAGGAGGCTGTGGCCTTTTCTTTCTGATTTAGGTCTGGCCACTGTCATCCATGATTTTATCATCTCGAGGCTAGTTGACTGCAAGACACTCTACGTGGGGCTGCCCTTGATGACTTTTCAGAAGCTGCAGTTGGTGCAGAATGAGGTGGCTCACCTCCTTTCAGGGGCGGGGTGCTGCGAGCACATTACACCAGTGCTCTGAAGTCTGAACTGGCTCCCTATAGCTTTCCAGGCACAATTCAAGGTGGTGGTTTTGACCTTTAAAGCCCTAAATGATCTGGGCACCACATATCTGAAGCATACTGTTTCAGGGGGGCTGGGAACCGGTTGGGATCACCCCCCCTACCTTTACACCATTGTTACCATGGGGGCTGGGAGCCATCTGGGCTCGCACACGGCAGGGCTTGGATCTAGCGTGCAGGGATTTTCCATCCCCCCTCCTGGTGTGAGAGGGAGAGGGGCTGGGCTCCACTCGCTGCCTTCACCTGCGCTGGCCCCATAGGGGCTTTAAAGTGGCATGCCTGTCGACAGCACCTAAGGGTCATGCCAAAGGGCCCTTGGGTGTGTCCCTTGGCGGGACTTGGGGAGTTGGGAGTGGAGGGATTTGTGTTTGTATTAGGAGGTTTCATGTTAGGGAATTGGGGGTGAGGGATCTATATTGTATATTTGGGGGGGGCGTTATATTGTCTTGGTGTGGAATGTATGGGGAAGGGGGGGAAGGGTTGTATTGGGGAGTGTGTTTGGGTGGGTGGGGATCTTCCTTGCTGTCTAGGTGGGGCAGCCCCAGGGGGCGGGGCTGGGTGGGTCTCCCAGAGTGGAGGGCACAGCCGTAGGGGTCGTGACAGGATGGGGGAGATATGGCCCCAACGAGAGGGGTGTGAGATTGGTGAAGCAGGACAGCTGCTTGATGTATGTCCCACTTGCTACCGCCTGGGCAGAAGGACAGGTGTTTCTTGGTCAGAGGGCCCCCGATCCTGTGTTGGTGTTGTTAAATGCGAGATCAGTGGCCAATAAAGCAACAACTGTCCAGGAGATGATCCTGGACTATGCTGCCAATCTCGTATGCATCATGGAGACCTGGCTGGACAATGAGTTGGGGCCTATTCTGGCTGACCTTGTTTATTTATTTAATTTATTTATTTAATATATTTATATCCCACCCCTCCTGCAAACAGCTCGGGGTGGCTCGGGGCAGTTCCAGCTGGGTATGCCGTGCAACATCAACCACGAATGGAGGCATGGGGGTAGGCAGTGTAGTCATGATTTTTAAGGAGCGATGGTCAGTGCGGAGGTATCCAGTGCAACCCATACTGGATATAGAGGTTCTCAACCTTGTATTTGTTTTGGGAGGTGACAGTTTGGGAGTGCTGCTTGTCTACCATGCACCTACCTGTGCAGCAGCTTCCCTGCATGCTCTAGTGGAGTTGGTGTTGGGGGTGGTATTGAGGTCCCCAAAGACAATAGTCTTGGGGGGCTTCAACATCCATGCCAATGCTGAGCTTGGGGGAGCAGAGTGTGAGTTCATGGCCACCATGGCAACCATGGCCCTGTCTCAGAAAGTGATTGGCCCGACACATCGTGGAGGGCATACCGTGGATCTTGTGTTTTGCACTGGCCTTGAGACAGATGATCTGTTAGTGGGGGAGATATCAACTATACCTTTGTCATGGACGGACCATTGCCTCCTTCAGGCCTTGCTTCTGGCACACGTCTGTCCACAGAAAGGTGCAGAACCAATTCAAATTGTTTGCCCCTGAAGGTTGATGGAACCGGAGCGGTTCCAGAGGGCTTTGGGTGAGATACTCTTTGATCTCGATGACTGTCTCATTGATGACCATGCCGTATTATGGAATACTCTGATGACTGGGGCCACTGATCGGACAGCTCCTTGGTGTCTGCTACCTGCGCGGCAGCACCACAGGCCTCCTTGGTTTTCCGAGAAGCTGCGGTTGCTGAAGTGAGAAGGGCGGCGGTTAGAGCGACTGTGACATCATTATCGTGCTGAAGCCAACAGATTGTGTCATAGAGCTAGTTTACGGGCCTATGCCGTGGCTATGCGGGCAGCAAAGGAGTTCTTTGCTGCCCTCATAGCATCTGCAAAATCCCATCCAGCGGAGCTTTTTTGGGTGGTGTGTGGGCTGGTCAGTTCAGCTTCCCTTCACCTGGGAGTGGAGTCATCTAAAGCCCATTGTGACATGTTTGTGGATTATTTTGTGGAGAAAATCACTCGTATTCACCAGGACTTCCATGCTGCGATTGATATATATGAGGAACTGGAGGTTATGGAGGTCTTGTCCAATTATATGGGATCAATTTCAGTCAGTGACACCTGCCAATACAGTCGATGTTCTTGGGGTGGTTAGGGCCACCTCTTCTGAGTTAGATCCATGCCTGTTTTGGCTAATTAAATCTTGCCGGGAGACAATGGGTCCATTGCCGGCTGATGTGGTCAACACCTCCCTTCGGGAGGACAGAGTGCCGGGCTGTCTCACGGAGATGGTGGTGCAGCCTCTGCTCAAGAAATCATCGCTTGACACTGACTCCCCCGCCAACTATCGGCCTGTCTCCAACCTTCCCTTTTTAAGGAAGGCTATCGAACGGGCTGTGGCCCAGCAACCGCAGGGGCATCTTGATCGTGTCAGTTTTCTTGATCCCTCTCAGTCAGGATTTCTAATAGGATCATGGCACCGAGACTGTGCTTGTGGCTTTGGTGGATGATCTGTGCCGGGAACAGGAATGGGGTTGTTCAACCCTGTTGATCCTATTAGATTTATCGGCTGTATTTGATACCGTTGACCGTTGGTGACACACCTGCGGGACTGTGCAGGGGTAGGTGGGACTGTTCTAGAATGGTTCCGCTCATTCCTGACCAGAAGAACTCAGCAAGTGGTGCTTGAGTAATATTTTTCATCATATCTGAACCTCTCGTGTGGAGTCCCACAGGGTTCTGTTTTGTCCCCTCTCCTGTTCAATGTGTACATGCAGCCACTCGGTGAGATGATCAGGAGGTTTGACGTGCGGTGTCATCAATATACTGATGACACCCAGCTATACCTCTCTTTTTCAACAGACCCAGGCCCGGCAGTCTTGATGCTTACCTGGTGTCTGACAGCTGTGGGAGACTGAATGAGGGCAAACCAACTGAGGCTGAATCCTGACAAAACAGAGGTGATGTTGGTGGGTAAGCCGATGGAGATGGCAGCCCCCATCATTGACGGGGTCTGTCCTCAGTTGGTTTCCCAGGTTCGAAGTCTGGGGACGCTCCTCAATGCGCAGCTCCACCTGGATATCCAGGTGGAGGCTGTGGTGAGGAGTGCATTTCGCCAACTACACCTGGTGTGTCAGCTTCAGCCGTATGTCTCAGACTCTGACCTGGACACTGTTATCCATGCTTTCATCACCTCCAGGTTGGATTACTGTAATGCATTCTATGTGGGGCTACCCATGATGGCAGCTTGGACATTGCAGCTGGTGCAGAATTTGGCAGTCTGGGTTTTGGTAGAACTGGGCTGCCGGGAGCACATTACACTGGTGTTCCATTCTCTACACTGTCTGCCAGTGGTTTTCTGGGCCCAATTCAAGGTGTTGGTATTGGCCTATAAAGCCCTAAATGGCCTAGGCCCTGCATATCTGTGGGACCGCCTCACCCCGGGCTTTGGATCAGCCCTCACATGGAGGCCATGGCACTGCCTCCCTCCCTTCCTCATGCTCATATTCCCCTTGGGGAACTCCCTCCCACCCCCAATTCCCCCTACTCCAAACCCTTCTCCCTCTCAACCCAGCCTCTGCCCATGTCCCCACATCCCAATCAAACTACAAACACTTTTGAACAACCTTAAAACAATCAAAATAAAGAAAATTTAACTGTATTTGTAAAATTACCTTGTAATTTTAATTGCAAACAAGCCCATGAATGGGTCACAAACAGCAGCCATCGGTGGGTGGTGGAGGATTTTAAAGTCCTGGAGAGGGTGGGATGGGGTGGGGAAGCCCCAGGTGTAACAATAATCCCAGACTCGGCACCCCACCGCACACCGTGAAACATAGTTTCTCTTCTCCCTGCAGGCAGTACTTGGAAGTACTATTTTTTTCAAAGACAAATACCGTGTATTTTTCTGCTCTATTCTTCTTTGCTATAACCTCATACCTTATTGACACTGAGTGCAGCCTCATGAGCTGCAGAAGGCCCAATCCCAGCGTGGCCCCATGGTGAGTAAATGCAGCCATCACACTGTGGGACAGCGCTGGGAGGTGGGCAGATGGTCGTCCCTCGTGCAGGGCAGCTGGGCTGCTGTCTGACTGGACCGAGGCGCTGGCCACACAAGTAGGCACCCGGCCCAGCCCCACTGCTACAACCAAAATCCTGCCTCCAGCTGTGACACAGCAGTGCATGATTGGGGACAGCATTGACCACTCAAAACCCGACTGTGGAGTTTGCTGCGCAGCGGGGCAGAAGGGGATTGAGCACATGGGCTACCACAGCCTTTTTTTGAAGTTGCATAATGTAGCAGCTAGCTGCTTGTGAACATCTAGCGGCCGCCGGCTATATGGTGCACTGCATCGCATGGTCCGCTGCCCAGACTGGGTTACAGCTGCCCAAGGTGTGATAGACTGCCCAAAACATCTTGTGTTGCTGCACCCTGTCTCTCTCCTTCCTTCTCCTACCCCTTTATTGAGGTTTTGCTGCTCTCTCCCTTTTAGTGCAGTGTTCCAAATTACCGTTCAGTCCTTTGAGAGCGCCACCAGCACAGACCCCAGGGCTCCTGCTTGAAGTAAATAGGGCTTCTGCTGGAGGAGTGCTTTAAGGATTAGAGCTGTGGGCTACGACAGAGTGACTGAGGGATTGCAGTCTTGGGTTGCAACAAGATATCTTTGCTTTCTCTTTGTTTTGGGGTAGGTATAGCACATTTTATATACTATACCTACCCCAAAAGAAGCTTCTGTGGGGGAAAGGTCAACTGGCAAAACGGAGTATGGCACCCAGTCAAGTCAACAGGACTTCTGCAGGCAGGGCATTTGGAGAATTGGGCTGCCAGTCTCTAAATATCAATTAAATCTAATGTGGGGCTAGAAAGGTTTAAATGCACTTGTCATTGTATGATCACTGCAAGGGGTATTTTTTGGGGTGTGTGTGTATAAGATCCCCTCCCCACAATTTAAATCTTACCTTGTTTTCTTGGATCTTAATATGAGGAGTTTGACCTGGTAAAGAGTACTCTGAAAAAATGTCAATGTAGTTGATCACAGTATGGGTGAGTTTGCATCCCAGCTTAACCCAATAGGGGTAGTGACCTTTACGTTGGTCTTCTCAAGGTAGTTTGAAAGGAGAGAGTACAATCAAGTGTAATACCAAAGGATATCATACTCATGCAGTGAATGAGCTCTGTCTTCTATCAGCTGATGTTGAGTTCATGCTTAGCATTTCAATTTCTCAGATGGAACGTGCTGACTTGTGTCTTTTCTGGGTCTGTACCAGGGGCTGCTGGTGGGTTTTGATGTTGGAGGGGCACTGGGGTAGTAAGGCCAGCCTGGCCTGGTGGAGCTAACCCTAGGGGCGGAGCCAGGGATACGTTAGGCAGAGCCAGGGCATAACCCAGGCAGCAGCAAGGAGTTCCCAGGGTAAACATTGGATGGCCATTACATTACTTAATCCAACAATTTCAGTTAGGCAGGTTATATTCACCTCCTCTTCCAGGTTTAAAAGCAGACAGATCACAAGACTAACAGTTACATCTCACAATTTCAAAACCTCAATTTTATCTGAAACATCACATTTCTAGCATTTTGAACACCCATTAACCGTTACATCTCACGATTTCAAAACCTCAATTGAATCATGGGGCATTAAATACTAATTCCCCCTCACCCTCTACTGTGTGTATGTTGGGGGTGGGGGGAAAATTAGTATTTAACACTCCACATCATCAAGTGAACAAAACCCATATAAAAACCAGAAAACCACACATAAACAAAACAAACCATTCCCACAAGTCCCCAAAGACATCCCCGGCAGCCAAACACATGTGCAAGTACACAGGCCTTTTAATTTTTTTTTTGCCAGTTTCAGGCATGCATTGCCACCAAATCAGACACATCCGGACCAGCATCCCAATTAGCTTCACCAACAAACTACCTGTTCAAGCACACAGGCCCCTATTTAAAAAACAGTTTGGCCTCTTTCGAGGCTTCATTCCCACAAAAGCAGGCCCTGAATCCAACCAGCATCATCCCCAGCAGCCACACCTTATCCCTGGCAGCCAAATGCCTGTCCACACAAACTACTTTCCAGCAGCAGCAGCAGCAGGAAGCAGCAGTGAAACAGCAAAGGGACCGTTTAAAAAAAAAAAAAAGAGTAGCCACGACCAGTGGAATCACAAATTTACAAAATGGCCTCTCTGCTCATGCTGGGAGGGGAGAAGGAAAGCAGCAATGCATTCATTGATGTATTGTTGCTGCTTTCCTTCACCCCTCCCAAGCATGAGTAGAGAGGCCATTTTGTCATCATGCAAGCACAGAGCAACACCCTCCCCCCCAAATCCCCCAGTCTGTCCAGTGTCGCACACCCTCCCCCCTTCCATCCCAGGCCCCCAGTCTCTCTCCCTCCGCATTTACTCACCTCCCCTTCCCCAGTCTCTCCCCAGGCTGGGGGCCTGGGATGGTAGGGGGGATGGTGTGTGAGACTGGGGAATGGGGGGGAGGGTGGGTACACACCCACTCTCCCCCCCATTCCCCAGTCTCGCA
>QEPC01015122.1:370275-419930 GCA_003113815.1 Sphenodon punctatus | reverse complement strand
TCCTGTCTCTGACAGTGTCACAGTCAGTGCCAGACTGGGTCAGATCAATGGTCCATCCAGTCCAGCATCCTGTCTCTGACAGCAGCCAATCTCGGTCACTTGGGAGAAGTATCCAACAGGTCATAATGGGGCGATCCATTCCTTGTTCCTCACCCCCACCCCGCACCCACACCCACCCTGCAACAGACTGTTTTCTTCCATCTGTGGGAACTCCTTGCTGCTGGGTTGTGCCAGTGTTTCCCTGTGTTTGGGGTTTATACGTTATTCATTTTAAGCTTGAAGTACATTTTAGACTGGGTTTTCTTCCATCTGATGTTAACCCTGGGAACTCCTGGCTGCTGGGTTATGCCCTGGCTCTGCCTACCATTGCCCTGGCTCCACCTACCGTTGCCCTGGCTCCACCCACTGGCTCACCGGCCCGCTGGTGGCAAGACCGCCGGCAGGCCGGACAGCCTTACTGCCCCTCCAAACTAAAAAGCCACCAGCCGCCCCCTGGTGTGACTGTTAACATATTTCCCTGCCCTTACATGTCCTACCTGTTAATTTATAAAGTGGGGTATGTGATTGGGCTCTGCTCTGTGGTGAGGTGCACATGGAGGGCTTTGTAGCTTGAAGCATTGGTGTTCGATATGAAGGGAATCACAGCATTGTTCTCATTGCCTGTTGATGATCCACTGCATGGTGTTTGACCACTACAGAACCCCTAGTGAATTTATTCCAATGACACCTATCTTCTTCTCCTTGTCTAGTCTGTCCAAGATCAGACCTCCATGATTTACATTTTGTGGAGGACTTTATAAATTACCTTCTTGCCACTGACCTCCACTTAAACCTCTCTGCTTGGTTCTCATTTGTAGGCCTACCCATCTACTGAAATATCATCAGCATCATTCTTAAGCTGGACTCTTGAAGTATTTTCCCATTCTTCACTTGCTCATAGCTAAAACTGCTTCTTCAAATGAGGATTTTATAAATTAAAACACCCTTTAATATCTAGGAATAAGAGAAGATCAAACAGGTAGACAGGTAACTAAGCCAAAATTGTTGATCATTCAGTAGACTCCAGTCTGACCACACTAAGGCTTTAAGTCAGCAATGCTGATTATTATTCCAAAAATCCGATATTTTAACCATGCCGACTGGCACTTGGATGGAAGAGAAAGTCACATTAACAAGCAAAGCCCATTAATAAATGGTGAGGAGTGATTTATTTTCTTACCTAGATATGTGTGTCTGTCTAAAATGATGATTTGACCATGGGTATTATGATGCCTAATAGCTAAAGCACATTGTATTTCCTCTCAAATGACTGCTCTGTGAGTTTGAATCTTTCCTAACCCAGTTTGGTTAGACAGTGAGCAATAGGCCCCTGTAATCAGGACTGGCTTTAGTATTTGTGGGGCCCAGGCTGAAGATAAAGTGCAGGGTCCCTGGTGGCCCCTCCCCCATAGTTCCACCCCTTGGAGGCACCCTCCATTGGACTCTAATGGTGGTTATATTTGGGGACCCACTGGGAGGGAGTAGGACCCCCACACCCTGCCCTGGTGAAAACAGAGGCCACTGTGGGGGGCCCAGAAAGAGCAGGGCTCAGGGTGGTTGCCCCTGGGTTTCCCTGTGGTAAGGCCTGTAAGCCCACACTTTCCTAGACTGATCGGAATGAATTCTGATTGAATTACTCAAACAGGAGCTTCTCCATAGTCAAGGTCCCAGCTAGTGATCCATTAAAATTACACCTCTCTTCTTACTTCCTTTAAATGGTTAAAGCGGCAGTAGCGCTGGACTCATACTGAAGACAACCGATTGCAGCATAGGCTGTTTTTAAAGCGCTATGTTGTGATTGTGCAGACAGCAAAGAAGCAGTTCTTTGCTGTCATCATAGCATCTGTGAGGTTGTGTCCAGCGGAGCTTTTCCGTGTGTTGAGCGGTCTGGTCAGTCTGGCCTGTCTCCACCTCGACCTGGAATTTTCCAGGGCCCACTGTGATATGTTTATGGCATACTTTATGGATAAAATCACTCACAATGAACACAACTCCAACTTCGCTTTTTTGAGGACAGTGCAAGAGCCAGAGGTTAGGAATGCCCTGTCTGGTCAGTGTTTATGGTATCAATTTCAATTAGTGATGCCTGCTGAGGTGGTGGATGTGCTGGTATCTGTTTGGGCCATGACGTGTGAATTAGATCCTTGACCGTCCTGTCTGGTTAAGGCCATCAGGGAGACGGTGGAGCTGTTGTTGGCTGGGGTTATCCAGTACCTCTCTTGAGTGGGATAGGCTGCCTGAGTCATTTAAGGTGGCAGTGGTCCGGCCACTCCCCAAGAAACCATCTCTTGATGTTGATTACCCAGAATACTATCTGCCTGTCTCTAACCTTCCCTTTTTAGGGAAGGCTATTGAACGGGTAGTGACCCGTCAGTTGCAGGTGCATCTAGAACACATTCGTTTTCTGGATCCCTCACAGTTGGCTTTCATCCAGGTTATGGCACTGAGACTGAACTTGTGGCCTTGATAGATGACCTATGAGTAGAGCTGGATAAGGGACTTTCGACCCTGCTGATTCTACTTGATATGCATGTCAGCGGTTTTTGACACAGTGACCCCAGGAGGTGTTCGTGACTTACTGGGGTGAATGGGATGGTTTTGCAGTGGTTATGTTCTTTCCTGGATGATAGATCTCAGCAGGTAGTCCTAAGGGAGTATACTTCCCCTAGGGGTCTCTTGTGTGGGGTCCCACAGAGTTCCATTCTGTGTCCCCCCTCTTGTTTAATGTGTATATGCAGCCGCTGAGGGAGATTGTGCATTGACGGGGGGGGGTACATTGTCATCAGTATGCTGATGATACTCAGCTGTACCTCTCTTTTTCATCTGATCCAGGCCCTGCAGTCTTGGTGCTTTCCCAGTGTTTGGTGGCTGTACGAGACTGGATGAGGACCAGCCAATTGAAGTTGAATCCCAAGAAGACAGAGGTGATGCTTGTTGGTGGGATTTGTGAGCTGGGCGAGGGAGATTCTCCCATCATTGACAGGATCCACCCGAAGGTGGCATCACGTTCAGAGCCTGGGGGTGCTCCTGGATCCACAGCTGCACATGGATGTCAAGATGTTGAATGTGGCTGGGGCGCTTTTCGCCAGTTACATCTGGTGAGGCAGCTCTGTCTGTATGTCTCAGAATCTGATCTTGCCACCCTCATCCATGCATTTGTCATATCAAGGCTGGATTACTGTAATGCCCTCTACGTGGGGCTACCCATGGTGATGGTCTGGAGACTGCAGCTGGTGCTGAATGTAGTGGCTCATCTTCTTGAATTCTCCTTCAGGCCCGGGGACCCTGCTCCTCTCTATGGAGCCGACTCAATCAGCTCTGTAGATCCCCGTCCGTGCTTTAGCAGTCTGTCCCTCTATGGGTCAGTACTATCCTCCGGCTAGAACATCGATTGAGATAAGCCTCCAAACGTCCATCAAAAATCAAATGGGGAGGGAGGCAGCAAATGTCCAATGAAGACGGGCGGCGCCAACACCAACACGGCCCCTCAAACAGCCCTGTCATCGTCCGACACCCTTTGGTGTCACCCTTAGCTGGAGCCCAAAGGGCCCCAGCCCCTGTATAGTATACCTGGTGGGATGACAAGAGCCAATGAATAGTTGTCAGAGCACAGGAGGCAGCTTCCCCAACACAGGATCCTGCTCCAAGCCCCTTCTCTCCCAGCTGAACACACTCACCTGAGAGGGATCAAGAAAACCGATGTGATCAAGATGCCCCTGCAGCTGCCGAGCCACTACGCATTCAATAACGTTCCCTAAAAAGGGAAGGTTAGAGACAGGCCGAGAGCTGGCAGAGGAGTCAGCATCAAGGGATGGTTTCTTGAGCAGAGGCCACACCACTGCCTCCTGGAGACAGCCCCGCACTCTGCCCTCCTGCGGGGAGTCGTTGACCACCCCAGCCAGCAATGGCCCCATTGTCTCCCTACAGATCTTAACCAGCCAGGATGGGAAGGATCTAATAATAATTTTAATAGACTTCAGCTTTCATCATAGTCGAAAATAAAAAAAACAATGAGCAGTACAAAAAACATATATACAAACATACATACAAACGTACATTTTAATCAAAAGGGCAGGGGAGACAGAAAAAAAGAGGGAATCTCAACTTCAGACAATGAAACCACTGAACAACCAGAACAAAAATCAGGTCACTGTGTTCCGGATTCTTATGGCTAGCAGGGCAAAGGTAGCTACAGCTTGTATGGATTTCTCATCCTGAGATGCCGGGAGTTCAATTCATTTACTCTTTGATGAGAAGCATCTCTCATCCAAGAGGGGGACCAACCAAATCTGCCGAAGAGACTCATACAGAGGGCAGTAAAAAAGAAAATGTTCCAGGTCTTCAACTGCAAAGTTCTTACAGGGGCAGAATCGCTGGTCAGAAGGTATGTTATTATAGCGACACTCCACAACAGCAGATGGAAGAAGCTGAAATCGAAGGCATGTAAAGGCTCTGTGCAGTGTGGCATCCTTTAACACATCGAGGTACAGCTCAACCCTATGCAACTGTTTAAAGCAATAGAACTGGGGGGCCACCTTCCAATAAGCCAAGTCGGCCAGATCTTCCTGCCTGGAAATATCGGTCATCCTAAATTTAATCAAATTTTTACCCATGGATAAATTTTTCTCCCAGAAGCAGGAGAATGAAAGGCCTGAATTGGACAAGTACAATGTAATTTGAGAGATCCAGGGATAAGATGACACCCCTGAATATTCCAGTTCTTCCTCCAGGCAGAGCACTGGCAAACGAGACTCCCCCAAATTAATTAACTTGAGCCAATATCCAAGAGCTCACTGCTTCCTAAGGCCATTAATAGCTAGCATGCCAGACAAGGATCTAATTCACAAGAAGTGGCCCTGACTGCCCCAAGAACATCCACCACATCGGTGGGTGTCACCGACTGAAACTGATTCCAGAAAACCAGACATGACGGGGATTCCATAACCTCTGGTTCCCCTAGTGTAATAAATGCTGCATCGAAATTGTGGTGAATAAGAGTGATTTTGTCCACAAAATAATTCACAAACATTTCACAGCTGGCAGTAGTTGACTCCACTCCAAGGATGACAGAGGCCGGGCTGACCAGCCTCCACACAACCCAGAAGAGCTCCACTGGACAGGATTTTGTGGATGCTATGAAAGGAGCAAAGAACTCCCTCTTTGATGCGTGCATAGCCACAGCATAGGCTCGTAAACTGGCTCTATGCTGCAATCTATCGGCTTCAGCACTCGAACGATGCCACCGTCACTCCAACCGCTGCCCATCCTGATTCAGCAACCGCAGCTCCTTGGAAAACCAAGGAGGTCTGTGGAGCTGTCACCTGGGCAGCGGATGCCTAGGAGCCGTCTGATCAATGGCCTCTGTCAGCAAGGCGTTCCACAGCACAACGAGGTCATCGATGAGATGGTTGTCAAGATCAGAGGATATTTTCCCCAGAGCATTCCAGAACCATTCTGGTTCCATCATCCTCCGAGGGTGAGTCATCCAAATTGGCTCAACACCCTTCCGGGGGCAGATGTGCACTAGGAGCGAGGTCTGCAGGAGGTAAAGGTCCGTCCATGACAAGGGCACAGCTGATATCTCCCCCACTAACAGAATACCTGCCTCAAGGCTGGTGCAAAACACAAGGTCCAAGGAGTGTCCTCCCTGATGTGTGGGGCTGGGACAGGCCCATGGTTGCCATCGTGGCCATGAACTCATGCTCAGCTCCCCCAAGGGTGGCGTCAGCATGAATGTTGAGGTCCCCCAAGACTATTGTCTTTGTGGACCAGAACACCACCCCCGACATCACCTCTGCCAGAGCATGCAGGGAGGCTGCTGTACAGGTAGGTGCATGGTATACCAGCAGAACTCCCAAACTGTCACCTGCCAAACACAATATGTAGATCTTCAATACCCGATATGGATTGCACCGGATACCTCCTCACAGACCATCCCTCCTTAAAAATCATAGTTACACCGCGCCCCCCTCCCTGTCCCTCTGACCATGGCTGGTGCTGCACAAAATATCGAGCCGGAACAAGATCAGCCAGAATAGGCCCCGATTCATTGTCGGGTCAGGCTTCCGTGATACATACGAGATTGGCGGCATGGTTCAGAATTTTTTTCTCAACTTTTGTTGCTTTATTAACCACTGATCTCACATTTAACAGCACCATCACAGAGTTGGGGGGCCTCTGACCAAGAACCACCTGCTCCACTGCTTGGGGGGTAGTGAGCGGGACATGCAACAAGCATCTGTCCCGCTTCACCAACCTTCCCCCTCTTAGGACCATATCTCCCCTGTCCCATCACGACCCCAATAGCCACGCCTTCTCCTCCCCTGGTCTCCCCCCCAGTCATCCAGTACTGGCAGCGGGGGGAGATCCTCCCCTCCATATTTTAAAGATTTGTCTGAGAGACAGCAGACGAAGTAGTTAAGATGGACCAACTTCCATTTGTGTAAGTATGCAAGCTTTTGAGCTACAGAGAGCTCCTTTTCAGGTGAAAGTATTTCTTGTCTTCCTCAGTGTCGTTTTCTCATCTGTGCATTTTCTCTCAGAGGACAAACACTTTCTCATCTGGGCAGAACTGTTGAGCTGTCAGCTTTAGAAGTATGTGGTTAAATTCTCTCTTAGGATTTAAAAAACCAAGAATCTATTTAAATCAATGGAGGGAAAATGTGCTGTTTATCCAAGTTTGGCCTATAAAGTGGAAGCAAACGGAACATAACCTCATTCTCCTTATCATGCTATTTTTCATGCTCATACGGACATGGAGATAATTTTAAGTGGGCATCTTCAGACATTTTCCTTTTAGCCCCTTTACCTCCTGTGATCATTTATGCATTTAGGCATCTGCTGAAAAATTACTGTCTGCCTGTTCTGCACCATCATCTTAGGGCAAGTATGCTAAGTGCATGATTTATGATGATCTGTTAGTGTGGCTGGCAGAATAATATCATGTTTTGAAAGAGACGGATGGAGGAGAATGTAATGTTGATTATTAAGAATCATAAGGGAATTAGCTGCTCCAATTTTGATTTCACAAGGGATGTCTTTGGTATCAACAGAGTAATATTATTGCTTCTTGTCTTTCTATCAGTTTGTATAATCCACAGCTAAGGATGCTTTAAAATAATTATTACTCCAAGAAAAATTGAAGATTTCTTTTATGATGTGCAGTATGAGAGGACTCAATTCTGGCATAAAAGTAAGAGGAGGAATAATTATGGTAACAATTACCATAAATTAGATGAATTGCCAAATGAAAGGAAGTGCACAACTAAACCAAATCAGCTTATTCTTGGCAAAAGACAATTGCTATGGTGGCTCTAATAGGAAAAAGTCCCAGCATTTTTAAGGGTTATGTTTTCGTACCGCACATTGATGTTCATATTTGTAGACCAAAGAGTAATTGACAAAAGGCAATGACAGTCAGAAATGGATGTATCAAGGATTAATATTTGTACAAGTGTTTGTAAGTAAGGCTAATATTTTGTCACTGGAAATATCCCCCCAAATCATGGAGAAGTCATGGGAAAATTTGAGAAAGTCCTGGTTCTCCCTGTTTGCCTGTGATTCAGCTGCAAATCTTACCTATGGCAGGTGCAGCACAGCTAAATTAGGCTGGGAGAGGCAGTGCAGGAAGAGTGGGGCCATTTAAGCAGGGGCTGCAGCTGGAGTAGGCTTGGAGAGACATGACAGGATAAAGGGGGCACTTCAAGCAGCAGTGGAAGCAGCTGGAGCAGGAGGGGCAGCACAGCAGGTTCATCCTGGGTGGAAATAGTGGTGGTTGAAGCTAGAGGACCGCTGGGAGGTAGTGAACGGAACCCCTCAAGGTGACTTCTCCTTGGTTCCTGCTTCCACTGCCGTGTATCCTTCCATCCCCCTCCTCTTCCCCTTGCAGCTGCTGCCACACAAGCCCCTATCCTCCTGTTGCCACCACTTAAGTTTGGCCCCCATCCTGCCACCATGCCTCAGCTGTGACTTTCTAGTCCTGCAGCCTCTGCCTGGCTCTCCCAAGCTGCTACATTGCCGCGGCACTGCCAGCCCTGCTTGGGACAGCTTCTGCTGCTGCAGCGATGGTATTGCTGGGCCCCCAGCCCCTGCCTGGTCCTCCCAAGTTCTTATCCATAAGCACTTTTAACTATAGTTCCATAGTTTATTTATTTGTTTCCAGAAATTTGCTATAACAATCCACAAACACACATAGCTAAGCAAAATACAATACTATTGGACTTATTACAAGATAAAAATAAAAACAAATAAAATAATAGAAAATGAAATAAAATAAACAAAATAAAATAAGTTAAAATACCCCTGAAGCAGAAAAACAAACCTCCTTACATCGGGTCTACCCAGGTACTGTAATCTTTTGATGTGACCAAATGAAGCAGAGGGCACATACACAAGCGCCCTGATACTTAATAATAATTACCATACTCATTCCACAGAAAGAGCTACCTGCCCCAATTTACACCTGAGAAGCGTTCCAGATTCTATCCACGAGTCTAAAATAACAAGCAACTGCTTTAATTTTCACTATATCTATTGTCATGAGCAAACTTTTCAAGCGATCCTCAGAAGAGATGAGAGAATTCTGAAACAGAGGAGCTATCCATGTCTCCCTAAGGTCTTTATATTGTGAGCAGCAGAACAAGACATGTTGCACCTTCTCTATTTCCTGGGAACCACAGTTACATATCCTCTCATTGTAAGGTGTTCGCTTTCTTCTTCCTTTGACAACCTCTGTTTCCAACAAGTTAAATCGAAAAAGTGTGAACATTCTCCTCAGTTTCAGCTCATGCAAATGGAGGAGATAGTACTCCAGAGCACAGGTGGTTTTAACCTGCGCATAAAGAAGAGCGATTTTAGAGGAAGCTACAGCTTGTAAATCACCCTTCTCAGCTGATTCATTGACAATCCGTTTGAGCTCAATCCCAGTAATATTACATTCTGTCATCTCTGGACCATTTTTAACTAGGCCAACCTCCCTTCCCCTCCCCACCATTTTCTAACTAGGGAGAGGGAAATGAAGGCAGATATTAATGATGATTTCTACAAAACGTCCTCTGTGGGAGTGCTTCCATATTAGGTCATGAGGAATTTTGTTGTGCCAAACAGATGATTGGGGGGGAGGGGAGCTGGAGGAACGTGCTCACCTGGCCCCGCCAAACAGCTGATAAGGGGCCAGGTGACTATGCTCCACCAAGACCCCCTGTTCATCTGCTTGACAAGGCCAGGTGAGCATGCTTCTCCAGGCCCCCAATCAGCCATTTAGCAGGGCCAGATGAACATGGGGCTCTATTCACCAAACTGGCTCGGGCACAAAACGGATGTGCAATTAGCCCGGTGGGCAGGTGTTGGTCCAGGCTGCATCTCCGGGCTTCTCCTGAGAGGATGCATCCTGTAGCTGCTGCCTACCCGCTCGCCTGCCTTGGGACATACACGCTCCAACATCTAGTGGTGAAGGAACATTCGTGCAGGTGACTCCTTGGTCAACATGGGCTGTTGTTTGTCATGTCTGTTTTCACCCTAAGCGTCTGTTCGTTAATGTCCGTCAGTTTACTAATTTCAATAAATCACTCAGGCCTGCACAAACTCACTAAGAACACAGTGAATTACTTTAGTCATCACAATAGCTACTTGACTGGAATTGCCAACACAGGCAATCCCGATTATGCAGCTGCTGTTTCTTAAATATTTAGACATAATAGCACACAAGCTGCTATGCATGTATGACAGGGAGGGACTTACTAATCCCAGGGAGCACCAGGCTAAGGAGGCAGGAAAAGTACCTAGGGACTTGACCCAGTGCTGCTTCAGCCCGGTGCCCTCCATGACTGGGACAGCAATACAAATGGTGATGGATAGTGCTCCGGGGGCTTTACTCATTGTGTTCCTTGCACTGCTTCAGTGGCAGGAAATGGACCCGTGGGCTTCTCTGGTGCACTCCTTGACCCCACTTCAGTTGATTGTTTATTTAAATTTATATGCTGCCCTTCCCACAATGGCCCAGGGTGACTTGCAATTGATAATACAATGAAAACAATAAAATAGTAATACAATTCCTTTAAAAACTCCCACACCCTCCCCACAAAACCCTCCCCAGAACCCCACCAATGAATCCCTATTTATCCCTGCCTGCCAAATGCTTTTTCAAATAAGAAAGTCTTGCACTGGTTCTGGAAGATTCCCAGGCTGGGGCTTAAATGAACCTCCTGCAGAAGGGAGTTCCCCAGAACTGGGGCAGCAACCAAGAATGCCCTCCTGCGCACTCCCATTCCATGAACAAGGGCAGCAGATGGAACCTGCAAGAGGGTACCCCAGGATGCAATGACACTTGGTATGACAGGAAGTCTCTCAAATATTTGGGGTCCAGACCATTTAGGGCTCTAAAGGTCAAAGCCAGCACCTTGAATTGTGACCAGAAAGCTATAGGGAGCCAGTGCAGACTTCAGACCACTGATGTAATGTGCTTCTGGAGACCCGTCCCCGAAAGGAGCTGAGCTGCCACATTCTGCACCATCTGCAGTTTCTGAATAGTCATCAAGGGCAGCCCCATGTAGAGCGCATTGCAGTACTCTAGCCTTGAGATGATGAAAGCATTGATGACGGTGACCAGATCTGAGTCAGAAAAAAAGGCTTCAGCCTCCTCACCAGATGGAGTTGGTGAAAAGCACTCCTAGTCACTGCCACAACCTAATACTCCAGGTGCAGCAAGGGATCCAAAAGCAGTTCAAGGCTGTGGACCTGATTGACCAGAGAGGGTCGGACTCCATCAATAAGAGGAGTCCCAATCCCCTCCAAGTCACAAGGTCGGCCAACCATCATCACTTCAATCTTGTCAGGATTCAGCTTCAGTCAGCTCACCCTCATCCAGTTCCCGACAGCAGCCAGGCATTGGATAAGCAGTGCACAGAGACTGCGGGACCTGGGTTGGATGAAAAAGAGAGGTAGAGTTGAGTGTCATCAGCATATTTATGGCATTTCACCCCAAACCTCTGAAAGACTTCACCTAGCAGCCTCAGATACACATTAAACAAGAGGGAGACAGAGAGAACCTTGTGGTACCCCGGAGGGGAGGTCCCAAGAAGATGACGTGGAATTGCCCATCACCAACTGCTGGGACCTCCCCGACAGGAAGGAACGGAACCACCCAAGAGCAGTCCTGCACACCCCCATCAAGTCCCACAGTTGTGTCAACACTGCCTCATAATCAACTTTATCAAAGGCCGCTGAAAGATCTAATAAGATAATAGAGTTGGAAGGTACCTCAGAGGTAATCTGGTCAACGCAGGAAATCCACAGCTACAGCATTCCTGACAGATGGCTGTCTAGCCTCTGTTTGAAAACCTCCAGCAAAAGGCAATTTGTTCTACTTTCTAGATGCTTACAGACTGATTGGTTTATAATCTGTTCTAGCATCTCTCTAGGTATCAATGTAAAGCTGACCAGTCTATAGTTTTCTGGATCTTTGTTGCCCCCCTTTTTGAAGAGAGGAACAACATTTGCCCATCTCAAGTCTTCTGGCACCTCACCTGTTCCCCAAGAGTTCTCAAAGATGATAGACAGAGGTCCTGAGAGCACATCAGAAAGTTTCTTCAGTACCCTAGGATGTAATTCTTCCAGCCCTGACGATTTGAGCTCATTACTGTTATATCTAACAGCACCCAGTGCGAAGACAATGAGGTGTCCTAGTGGGCTATGTTTGATCTTCAGAAACCTTGATGCTGGTGATACTGGATGAGAAAAACACAAATACAAATCCTCAGCGTCCAACCTTTCAATCCTGCTGAGAGATATGACAGTGTGTAACACCACTCTGCATACACTCCGAAGAGTCCCATTTCTATCAGTGGCTCTACACTGAGTCAGTAAGCCTTTGTAGAAATTACTGTCAAGTTAAATACAAAAGACTGTTAGACAAACAATTCCTACTGTAGTGTTTGCCAACTGAGCAAATTTGAAATTAGGAATATAAGTGAGTGCGGCAGAAATAGAACAGCACACCACCACTGTTACAGAAACACGTTGTCAAAGCAGAACCACACTTCCATCCACTGGTGCCCATCCCATGCCCCGTGTGTGCTGCATGGCACATGCAGGGACATTGTGCCACATGCAAGCCGCATGGAACCCATGCAGGACCCGCATGGATCCTGCGTGCAGGAGGTTTGGAATTGCAGCCTCTGTTTCTAGAGTAGGGGTGGGGAAATTCCAGCCCACGGTCCACTTCTGGCCTGCAGGGCACTTCTCTCTGGCCCCTGGTGCTTCTTTCTGGCTTCCATTCATTCTGGCCTGCTTTCCTTGATTGTGTGACCTGCAATCTCTCCAGCTGGCCACACTGAAGGGAGCCCAAGAGGAAGTGCCACAAGAGGGAGCATCTAGACTCTGAGCTATTTAACTGCTAGGCAGCTCTCATTTTGTGTGCAGGAAGATGGATCTTATTAGGGCCAGTTGAAGCAGGGTGAGTGGCAGCATGGCGTGGGAGCAAAGACTCTTGCAGCTGGCAGGGAGCAGTGAGTGTGAGGCAGGGGGGTGGGGACAGACAGGCATGCCTGTACTATACCTAGAGCCATAGGTGTGTGGTTTTGGCCCCACCCAACCAGCAGGTGCACCCTGCTCCACCTAGCAATAAGAGCCTTTGCTCCCGGCATGCTGCCGCTCCCCGCACTTCAACCAGTCCTGGCAAGATCCTTCCTCCAGTGCAGGACGTGCTTTGTTTTACCTTGTTCTGCCTTGGTGAGATTCTTCTGCTGGCCTGCTGTGCCTTGCCCTGCTCCAGCTCAGCCCTTGCAAGACCCTTCCCACCCATGCCCCGAGCCCCACTCACAGAAGTCTGTTAGATTACTTCTAAGTAAAACTTTGATCTGTTGTAAACTCTAATTTGGCAGACTTCAATAGTAACTAAAAAACCTCACTGAAGTAGCTTTCTGTATTGCAAATTTGTCAGCTGGTTCTGCCACAGCGTAACTATTTATTTATTTATTTATTTATTTTTGTAATTTATACCCCGCACTCTCCTGTAACCAGCTCGGGGCGGCTTCCAACAATTCATAATAATATATAATAATACATAAAAACACTATAAAAACAATTTTAAAACTGAGAATTCAGTCCTCATCCATTCAAGTCAATAGAAGTTTTTCCATTGAATTTAATGGTTTAGGATCATGCTCCAAAAACACATCTTGATTAATGTTAGGGCAGTTTGGCAAGGTGCAGTTGCTTAAAATGGTTTTGGACTTTTTTGGTCCTTTTAAACAAAATTACATTTTATTTATCATTAATAAACTTGGATGTAAACAAACTGAAGTGTTAAGTATGTCTAATAACTTAAAATTATATTTAATTATTTTTAAAAAGCTGCCCCACAAGCCATTTTCAAGGTGCCAGTGTGCCCCACGGACAATGAAAGGTTCCCCACCCTTGTTCTAGAGTGTACAGATGGGATCTTTTCTTAGACCTACCATGGTTGGTAAGAGTATGCAAGTTTTTTCCCCCCTACAGCTTCCTGCCAAGTAAATGCTTTCATATATATGTACCTTGCACTTTAAAAGGGTGTTGCATGCCAGAGGAAAGGCCTGAAAGCTTGCATATTCTTACCAATAGTAGTTGGTCCAATAAATGGTATAATCTGAACTACTTTGTCTCCATCTCTTACATTTGGGACCAACATGGCAACCACCCTCTCTTCCGTAAAGCAGGAGTAGGAATCGTTTTCCTTCCCAGGGGCCACTTTATACTTAAAAAGTACAAGCTCCAAGAACCGCAAAGTAGTTGGGGGCAGAGGTGCTTAAGAGGTATGCTTAGGAAGAGGAGGATCCAGATCAGGGGTGAAATGAGAACAGGAATAGTTCTCATGAGAATTGTGTGAGACTCTAAAAAACCCAGCAAGATCCTACTATGGTTTGCAAGAATCTCGCATGATTCTCAAACACTCTGTGCAAGCGCAAATGGCCACTGCGGCCATTCTACGCATGCATATTCCCCGGTGGCCATTCTACGCATGCATATTCCCCGGTGGCCATTCTACGCATGCATATTCCCCGGTGGCCATTCTACACATGCATATTCTCCGGTGGCCATTCTACACATGCATATTCTCCGGTGGCCATTCTACACATGCATATTCCCCGGTGGCCATTCTACACATGCATATTCCCCGGTGGCCATTTTACGCATGCACAGAGTGTTTTTTGAACGTTCTTGAGAATCTGAACTGGTTGGCTCTCACAAAATGGCTGGTGGGACAGCGCATAGGCAGAATGGCTGCAGTGGCTGTTTTGTGCATGCACAGAGCCAGTTTTCAGCCATATGAGATTCTTATGAGAAGGGGTCGAGAACTGGCTGATTCTCAACGCATTCTCGCAAATCTGAGCGAGAACCCGGTTCTCACCAAGATTTGCGAGGGCAAGTTTCAGCCCTAGTCCAGATCATGGATCTGTCCTGTATCCTTATGTGTAAGTCCCCATCTCTGCTCCCTTACCGTGAGCTCTGTATTTCAGTGCTTGGGAGTAGGAACAGGATCCAGGAGCCTGATCTAGGAAATAGAGAGTGGCTGCATTTGGCCCCTGGGCCTGAGGTTCCTCATCCTTGCTCTAGAGTATACAGTAAGGTTGAAGAAAAAATGTCACCCCAAGTTCCGTCAGAACTGCGTGTTTTGCTAATTCTGATAGAAATTTGGAACAGGTAAAATTCTGTGTGGGTTTTTGATTGGAACGATGGAACAAAAATTCTACCATTTTGCACAAAATGTTCAGTTGGAATTCCAATTAAGGACTGGATAGGCAATGATAGAATAGATCCTACAAGATGAGTAAATCTTTATTATTATTATTATTATTATTATTAACAAACATTTATATAGCACCAGCAGTGTACCTGGCACTTTACAAAGTAATAAAATAGACACGGTCCCTGCCCCTAGGGCTTACAATCTGAGAGACAGGAGCTGGGGGTGAGACATAGGAAGGGGCACAGAGGGAGAGACAAGGGGTCTAACATTCATGAAGATGCATGTGCATGTACTTGGCTTGGTTACGATGAGAATGACAGCAGGCAGGTCCATGTGGCAAGGATAAGGGTAAACAGACCGTAGGTATAGGAATAGTGGCTCAGCAGGATAAAGAGTCAGACAGAGAAGAGTGAAAGAGGTGGGTTTTAAGGAGAGATTTGAAGGTATGAAGGGAGGGGGCAAGGCGGATGTGGACAGGGAGGGAGTTCCAGGCATGGGGGGCAGCATGTGAGAAGGGACGAAGGCACTTAGGGGAGCAGGGAAGGCGTGGAAGGGTGAGAGAAGGGACAGAGGAGCAGCGAAGTGCACGGGCTGGAGTATGGAGGGCGATAAGTGCAGAGAGGTAGGGGGGAGCGAGGTTGTGAAGAGCTTTATAGGTGTTATAGGAGCTTTATGTTCAGTCAAGGGGAAGTTCATCCTGTACAATAGTAAAAAATCTTATTTGCACTTATGATCTAGTTACACTAAATAATTGCTATATTTTGTTCAAGGATGAAACCTATTCCCATAATGGGAATACCACTAGAAACGATGCCTCTTTATAATTTAGCAAGTTGTGCTTGGTTTTGCCTAGGGAAGAAAAGTATTTAAGGTTGCCAGGTTTCCCATTTTTAGTGGGAATTCCTATTTTTTTTGGGGAGGGGGGCTTTGGGAAGCATGCCTCACATTCCTTGGTTAGGATAGCTAGAAATCCCTACGACCCCTGCAGTTGCTGCTGCTGCTTTTCTTGCCTCATTTATTTTACTTGCTTCCCTGAAGTACAGGGCAGCTCTTGCTAGGGGGCAGCAGAGAGCAGAAAAGACTCCTGTAGTTGCAGAGTTATTGCTTTTCTGCCCTTCCCGCTAGCAATAAAATGGCTGCTAATGCGTATGTGGGTATAGAGGGGAAAGTGCTTCTAGATCTTCTCTTGCCACATCAGTAGTAGCACCCCAACTAGAGCTGGGCAGCAGCAATCACAGCTCGAGAATCTCCCCAGCGCTTGGCAGTAGGATGGCACCAAGTCAGAGCTGCTAAGCACAGGAAACAACCCCCAGTAGAGAGCTATGTGTGAGGACAGCAGCATGGCAATGGATAATTTCAAAGCAACCCCCCAAACCCTGAATATGGTTGCCAAATCCACAGTTTTAGTGTGGCACTGCCTGGCAGCAGGGCATCTGTGCTAGGAAAGGGGGCATCTCAGAAGAGAGGTCTGGGATCACCTGGCCTGGGCAGTTGGCATCCCATGAGATGGAGGGGGCAGGGCAAGGGAGTCTGTGGACTCTGTGCCTGGCTGGGTGTGTATGTGTATCTCTCTCTCATGTTGAGAGGGAGAGTGTGTGTGTGTTTGTGGAGGTAGGGAGCTGTGCGCCAGGTTGGAACAGGCAAGGGGAACTGAGCATTGGCTCCAAGATGCTAATTGATATGCATTTATGCAAAGCAAGGGAGGAGGCAGCGCATAGGACTTCCCTCTTCAAATTTTTCAAAACCTGGTAACCCTAACAGTACTGTACTGTAATTACAGGGCACATACAGCAACTGAATGTGGACATTCTGACACACACAAAGCAACATTTCTAATGAATTTACTATTCAATTTACAGCCTAATTTTAGCAAGTGCATCTTCAATTTCCAATTATGCTGATTCACTGCATTTTTGGGAAGGGTCTGCAAGTGAGTCTCTTATATGTTATACTAACAAGTTGAACTTTGCGTGGTCCTCAGCACTTGGTGGTTACTTGGCCAGTAGATTGTCACATAGACTGGCCACATAGTTTTCAGTTTTTTTAATAGGAATTTCAGTCTCATTACTTTCTAAGACCACTGATAAACTTTGTCCATATAATTGCTTTTGGAAATAATACCTCAAAGCCTTAATACAGTTTGGGTAGTGATTTGTGAGCTTTGGTTGCCGAGGGTGACCTGAATTGGAGGAGGAAGTACTGGGACTGATCTGTGTAGTGAGATTGAACTTCTCTTTGCAGGTAAGATGGCTCAAGGAACCACATAGACACATCACTGATTAAGATGGACATAGGCCATAACTTTATTAGCGTGACAACAGGTAGCCCTTCCCCAGGCACACTTGGCATCACTGTCAGGCACCTTGTACAGTGTGTGCCTGCAATCAGTGCTTCAGGGTAATGCCCCTCAAAAGGCATAACCTGTGCAAATGTCAGCCAGGGAATTGCAAACAGCTGTCAATTAGGAGGAAGTGGTCAGTCTGCCATAGACACAGTCCACAGCGCCTCCTCCCCTAAAAACTGGGGTGAAGGCTGGGGGTAGGACTACCGGCTCAGCCTCTAATCCCTGCTCCATCCCCATCCCAATCCCAATTACTACAGAACTTCTCACAGACTGTTTCCTGAGTTTTACTTTGATGTCTTACACAACTACAGCTGAGGGCTTTTGGTAAAGCACAGATGAGTTTAAAGGTAAGATGATTTTTTAGATGAATGCCTTCTAATTTTTAGATCCCATAATCTTCCCAAATGATTGTCCAATTTGAAACAAACTTAAAAACAAACCTACACTTGAAATACATGTCATTTAAAATAGCACATGCCTTCATTTAATATTGGTAAAGTTAGAAGAGGGACAAAAAAATATCTGGTGTACTTTAAGAGGAAACTCACTTCAGTTTTATCTATGTAGAAACCATGGGTGAAAACAAACGTGACATTAGCCCGCCTTAGTGCAGGACTCACCTGCATGTGTGGTCTGTCACCTCTAGATGTTTGCCTGCTACCACCCCTGGGTGGGCTTCCAGCTGCTAGGAATGCGTTGGACGGTGGTGGTTAGAGATGCAGGCTAAGGCCTGGCCACCCAGGCTAAAGCAGTCTAACAGTTTCCCTCCCATCATTCATACCCACCAAGCCCTGCCTCAAGGTGAGGTCAGAGGATTGTACCCCCTGCACTCACCCAGGCCTAGCTGATCAGCGGGGCCTGGACGAGTGTGCTCACCCTGACCTCGTCAAACAGGTGATGGAGTGGCATGGGGCCTGGAGGACCACAGTCGTCCAGGTCCTGCCAAACAATTGATCGAGGGTTGGGGTGGCTGGAAGAGTGCACTCAGCCAGCCCGTCAAACAGTTGATCGGGGTAAAGGGGCTGGAGGAATGTGCTCAGCTAGACCACCAAACATCTGATCAAGGAGGCGGGGGCTTGGAGGAGTCTGCTTAGCCAGGTTGCCACACAGCTGATTGGGTGGGCTGGGGAGTATGTGGACTCCGGCCTCCCAAGCAGTTGATTGGGGGGGGGGGGGCTGGAGGACTGGAACACCTGTTCAGTGGGCTAGGGCGCACATACTCTTCGAGCCACCCCATGAACAGCTGTTTGGCAGGGCTGGGGTTCTTGTGCTCCTCTAGGCCTCCCTGATGAGCAGCTGTTCAGCACATGCACCCGACCCACCAAACAGCTGATGGGGGGGCACTCATCTTGACCTCCCATCAGCTGTTTGACAGGACAGGTGTATGCACCACCAGCTGATGTGGGGGCCCAGGGGCACCCCGAATCAGCTGTTTGGCAGCACCTGTTCCCAGGGTCCAATCCTGCTGAGCAGCATTGGCCCTGGAGTCTATCCCATCTGAATAGCTCCTCAGGTCTACCGATCATGTGAGGCGACTTGTAATGGCAGCCCCCACACCCATGTTATGATGGGTGGGCTTGTTACAACCAGTGCTCCCTGAGATTTTGTTTTCACATCTGACCTTTTTAATTTTTTTCTTTTTGTTATGATTTTTCTCTACTTGGTGACTTTTCCTCAAAACCTGCCCTGTTTTAGCTAAGTTGTACTTTGACCTCAGTGTGAACCCAGCAGGCTCTGGCCACAAGATTCCTGGGCTGATTGAGGGGGGATTGCTATACTACGCAGTCCCACTTCATCAGAATAATAATTAGCATCAACCTGGCTTGAGCAACCCACCCTGTATTGTTGAGTGGGGCAGCGTCAGGAAGGATGTGTCCCAATGCACCTGAAGAAGGGTGGTCTAATCAGGCTGCGATCTACATCTAAGACAAAGGATGACTGCACAGCCTGAGCTTAAATCAATCCGGGATGGGAGCAAACAGGAATGCTTCTCAGGAACTCTATCCTGGCAGGCCTGGTCTGGGTGAGGCACACAGGAGGCACCACTTAATAATACACTTTCTTTGATTACTGGTTTTTGTGAAACAAAAGTAACAGCAATGTCCTTTTGTGAGATACTGGTGCTCCTTTTCAGAAAGCTTCCTAAATTTAATCAACCTTTGTTCTTGGTCCGCACACACCCACCATGCCCAAGGGGCAAAATTTTGGCTTAAATACAGTCCCTTCAGAGCCCCAGTTAGTTCAGTCGGTCTGATCCTCTCAGACCAGCTGTTCTCACTGCTGCTACTGAAATCACTGCTGTTAGTATCACTGCTGCTGAAATCACTGCCATGCTGCCTTGCTTGCCCAGATAGAATATCGGAGGACACCTGGTTACGAGTCCTTCTGTCCATTTTGCTGCCCAGATAGACCAAGGGGCCTTGCCTGACAAGCGCTTGGGTTGCCTATCTCCCTGCTGGTGCGTTCAGCAATTCCAGCACTGTCTGGCCCGCTGTCCAACCATCCTGACTGAGTGGTGGGGGTCTGGGCTGCGAGATCCTGTCGCCTGACCTTGAGTAGGCATAAGGGAACTCCCGCCTGCCTACCTCACGGAGACACAGTTAGGCTCCCTTGCAACCCTAGCCAAGGCATCCCTGAGTGTGTGTGTTGGGCTTCAGTTCTTTAGTGACTCAGTGAGCTAAATCCACAGACTTCTTCCCTCCTTGGATGGCTACTTCTCCAGCCCCCCACCCCCCGAAGGCTCGTCACCGTGGAGGCTGCCCTGGTGCTACTCTACTGTCTGACTTGGAAAAGGGTCTATAAAGGATCATTTCTTTGCCCTCCCTCAGAACAGTAGATGTTGGTAAGATGAAGTGTTGTGTCTTTCTTCTCTCCCTCTTCCCTTCAATCTCCTGTTGTTTGTGCCCTGGCACAGGCAGACCCTCCCCCCCTCCCTTCTAAGTTAAGAACTTCCTCTGGAAGGCAACTCATGCTGTATCCTTGTGTAACCATCTCATTGATTTGAGTGTGCCATTGCTTGATCACTTTTATGTACCTCCTTTTGTCCCCACAATAAGTTGAAAACTTTATGTTGCACTTTAAGATATCTTCCCCCCCCCCCCGTGATGCCGCCAATTTACACTCAACAGATCCTGAACACTTGTGTCCTATTCAAAAAGGTGAGCTTAATTCCCCAAATTGAGTATTTTTGAGCCCACACCTGGCCAGTGGGACCCACTCTCTAGGGAAATTCAGTGGACACGTGTGGAACAGGGACATGAGTTAACAGGTTGCTTATGTGTACAGACCTCCCTGCCAACCCGAGGAGTGGTGACTGCATTGGCCTGCCCCGGGGCAGCCTGGGGAGGCACGTTGCTACCGTCACATCTGTTTTCACCCCATATCTCCCTCCCTCCCTCCCTCTCTCTGCATATAAAATAGAAAATTTATTTTGAAATAAAACACATTCAGAAAATTCTGCATGTGTACACCTCTCTCTGGAAAATAAGGTTCAGATTAATAACAGAGCCCTGAAGCAGGCTGATCCTCCCAGGCTCACAAACAGACACCACAGAAACCACAACAGCTAGCGGTGGAGCCAGACAAGTAAACACCCAATTTCCACTAGTGAGAAAATAAATTCCAGAGCTTCTTAACTTGGAGTCTTGTAACTATCAAGCTAGTCTTCTGAGAGGTCATGGCTGACTTAACTCATTCACAATCAAAGGGAAAAATCTCCCAAGATGAACAACATAATGCTAAGTATAAAAATACACAAGAGGCTATTGTAGCTATAGTAAAACAAAATCTGTCTGTCAAAATTCTTCACTGTTGGATACAATACCTAGCATTATTAACTCTCAAGGAAGGTAGGCTACTGCACAGCAAATGTTGCAATTATATTGAGGTTATGAACACTGTACTATTTTGGTAGTAAGCAGCATGTGTCTGTGCAGACCACCAAAAGTGGGAACTGCAAACTACTAAGTAGAACCTATGAATGCAGAGCCTCATCCCAATGGCAGAAAATCAAAATGATGAGGGGGCAGTAAGAGACGATTATGCATTGCCAGGGCTAATTAGCCCAGGCAAGAACACATTTATTTCAGTTCACTCATCCTAAATTCCAATCCCTCACACACATCACCCAGGTCTACCCACCCACCCAAAGCTGTAGAACATTTAAATATGCTACAAGGCAATCTTTGAGGAAAGGCAATGAAGCCTATCTCCCATACTAACTACAGGGGAACTCGTAAAAGGGATACTTCAGCGGCAGCTATTGTGTGCTATGATGCAGCTTCCGAATCCTCATCACCAGTTCCTGATGCTGCTTTCCTGTAGGAGATGCAAACCAGAACTTCCACTTATAAACCCACCATTTGTGCTCATTTGTCGTCTGAAGAGAGCCAAATGCAGGGGCAAGTGAACAAATCGGTGAGGTGGTGTATAAGGAGGGAAAGAATCCAGAGAACTATAAAAGGGCAGTGATAAAAATGTGGCTTGCAGAAAACTTGCTAATGCCCCATGAACTGCTGGCTAATCATGTATTTCTGGCTCCTACTTTGTTTCCAGCTGCGAATTAAAAGACTGCAAAGAAATGTAATATTTAAATGCAACTTTAGGAAACAACTGCGGTACATTGCTATATGAATGTTATGCAAATATGAAAGGATGGGATGTGTGTGGAGAAAATATCTCCATTAAGGTACAGTACACAAGATGAAAAATCTTGAGAACCTGAGTGTATGAAATTGTGCCACAGCAATGGGTAGTGAAGGTGGAATCCTCTATGGGGATAGCACACAAGCGCTAGCAGTTAGAGTGGGTACAAGATGGAGTCTCATTGGGGTGAACTCCCACCTGTGCTAACGTCTAGCATGGGTGCTATCCTTGAAGAAGATTGTGCTACCTGTGTAGTTTAAAATATTATTGCCCATGGATTCTTTTTCAAAATGCAGTGACTGCATTAATTGAGCTCTTTTGAAATCCAAGATGCAAAACAAAAGGAAAATGGGAAAGCAGTGATCAACTGGATGGTGCCAATTAGGTCTGAAATGAAAAGCATTTTAGCTTCTCACTAGAAACACCAGGACCGAGATCTCAACAATACCTCTGTGCCTCAGTATTTCTCATTGAAGAAAAAAAAAAACCAGTCTCTGCACATGTGAAAAATGGCCACTAGGCCATTCTGTGCATGCACAGGCATTTTCCAAAATGATGACAGCAGCGCCACCGCCATTTTGAAAAAAGGACAGCCGGTCTATACATATGCAAAATAGCCACTCCACATGCACAGACCTGCTTTTCAAAAATGGTGGTGTAACAGGGTACTGTTAACCTAGGGTAAGTCCTTGCAGGATTGGGCCCAACAAAGTCACACTTTTTAGGGAATCAGCTCCACATCCTTTATTCCACAAGTGTCTCTTTATTCTATACGATACAGTGTCCCATCACCATATAGTCTTTATTTACAACGTGCATACGAAATGCACATCATTCCAACCTGTGAGGGCTAGAGCTTCACACTTCCAGCCCTGCTGACTGGCAGTGCACAGTCCCTCCTCAGGTCAGCAATGAGCCCTTCTATGAGCGCATTTCCCAAATACATAAACACTCTGGTGTTTGTGAAAGCAGGCAATTTAAAAATGCGCCTGCATTCATTCACACCAGTATGTCACTAGCGCATTCAAGCAACTTTACAGACTGCGCTAGTGACATTCTGACTAACCTGGTGCAGCGGCGGCAGCTCCATGCAGGGAAAGATGCAGCAGCAGCAGCGGCTCCATAAGCAGCCACTAGGGGGACCTGATCGCTCTGAGCAGGCGTAAGTCCCCACAGCCTGTTTGCAGGGGGAAGGGGTTGGGAGCCTCTTGTAGAATCCTTGCTTTGGGTGGGAGGATAGGTCCCCCCCTTCACCTTTGGTTCAGGCTCTGAGTGTGAGGGCAGGAGACTGCTCTTTATTAGCACAGCTGAGACTAGCAGTGAGGTTGGGCACTTGCAGGGTCAGTCTTTCCCAGCGATAGCTATTATCTTACCTGGGAGGTCTCTCATGTCCGTGATTGTTTTGCTGCCCAGCTTGAGACATAAAATGCAATGCTCACAGTATTGACAGGGATTGTCAATAGCCTGTAACCAAGCAGCAGCAAGACTGCAGGCAGAGTGGGGCGCAGTGTGAGCACGAGGAGTCACCACCGCAGGCAAAACAGCTTAATCCTAATGTGCCGGCTCTGTAGTGGGAAAGACTGTGATGGGCTCTGCCAAGAAAACCCAATGCAGTGGCCAAGCTAGTCTTTCCCGCAGCACAGACTGTTGCCTGACCGGGCTGTGGGGCGATGGGCCAGATGTGCTGCGGTGATGGAAGGGCTGCTTGTCAGAGTTCTGGGAATTTTCCTCCCGCTCAGCAAGGCTGGATTCTACATCCGCTGAGAAGCTCTCCCTGAAAGGGAGTGGGGGAAGAGGATCTGAACTCTCCTGGAAGCCCCAAGCAAGAAAAGCTCAGACCTTTGGGTGGTTTGATTCTAAATGAATCACTCCCAGCTCCATTCCCATTGGATCAATAGCATCTTTAATGTTAGCGAGGCAGACCCAGAGCGGGAAACCCGCTCCGATGCTTCTGCCGGCAGCCGGAGCCCCCCGCCACTAGAACCCTCACCGGAACCAGAAGCGAAGAGAACATGTGCAAGGGGAAGGCAGCAGAAGTGTTCTTACAGCAGGAGCCATGTGGGTCTCTGGACACGCTCTTCTGTAAAGGTAGGTTTTGCTGCCCTCTTCTTGCGTTTGTTATTTAAGCGCATGTACAGCAAACTAAGCACATGGAGACTTTCCCACAGCATTAAATTACGTGAGGAAAAGAAACAAGCGTTAATTTGCTGTATGTGGGAATGTGCTCTTTGTCTCTCCATAGTACTGCAGTTCTTCTCTCCCCACACAGTTCACATCTCAAGATAGAAACCTCTTCCTAAGTGCTGCAGGCCAGGCATGAATCCTTCCTGCAGCCTGGCAAACCCTTTAGTTTGGACCACACCCTTCCCACAGGGTTTGCTTTGAAGACAGAGCCCCCTGTAGCTTCCGTCTCCTCTGGGCCTTCCTTGCTACTCTCAAGCAGCTCTTGGCTGAGGCAGCGCTCCCCCAGCTCCTGTCTCTTCTGTAGCTTCCCTAGCATTGAGACTTGCTCAGGCTTTTCACTCTGGACTGACTTTGCCACGCTCAGCCCAGATGCTCGGCATAAGGCGTGCTCCTCTACTCCTGGGAGTGCCTGAGCCTCCAATAGCACCTGCCTCATGCTAATGTTGCTAAGTGCCTGAAAGGGCCAGCATTCTAATTTAGTTGTGCCTACGTCAGCTGCTACTTCTGCCACCATTTTTGAAAAGGGCTGTGCATGTGCAGAATGGCCCAGCTGCCATTTTGAAAAGGCACAATGATTTTTAATTTTGTTTTGTTCTTGTCGAGAATTAAACTGAGACCCTGTCGGTTCTTAGTTGCTGGAACGAACTGAGAACTGGCATTCTTGATGAAACTGAATCCCCCTATCCCCACCATGAACGAACTTTCAGTCCTGGTTCCAATAATTGATACATGCCCTCTGTACTGACATCGCTCTAGCTGGCAGTATATCCATGTTGCTGTAGTTAAATATTTTCAAACTTTTAAATAAATCATTAGCTTAATGACAGTAATATCATAAGCATGCTGAAGGCAGTAAAGGGAAGAGACTTATGATGGATATCACACAAAAATGTCTTTATTTTCTCCTAATCACTCCTCTATTTCTACATTAACCCATACACTATTCAGTTGAATAACAAAATACAAAGCCCAAGGTTTTAAACAATGATGTAAGTATGCTTACGTCATCTCAGCAACCTGGCATGCTGCTTGAGACACAAGATTTATTTATTTATTTATTTATATTTGTTAGCCGCCCCCTCCAGCCTATGGCATCTCATGGTGGCTTACAGCATAAAAACACACAATAAAATTCATTAAAACAATGTTTTAAAAATACAGTCCTCCCCCTACCCCACCCTCCTCTCTGAAGGCCTGGGCAAACAACGAGGTCTTGCAGGCTCGCCAAAATGCCAACAGACCTGGGGCCAGATGGGCTTCCTCCAGGAGGGAATACCAGAGCCTCGGCCCAGCCACTGAGAACGCCCTCTCCATTGTGGCCCCCCACTTTACACGGGGGACCTCCAAAAAGGTGCCCCTGGTGGACTGCAGGGATCGCTCTGAGGCACAGAGGGTGAGGCGGTCCCCAAGGTATGAGGGGCCCAGACCATATAAGGCTTTATAGATCAACACTAGCACCTTGAATCGGGCTCGGTACACTATAGGCAGCCAGTGCAGAGTACGGAGCACAGGTGCTATGTGCTTCCACCTTCCCGTCCCCATAAGGAGATGGGCCGTCGCATTCTGCACTAGCTGCAGCCTCTGAACCAGAAACAAGGGAAGCACCATGTACAGCGCATTGCAGTAGTCTAGCCTTGAGGTGATGAAGGCATGAATGAGGGTGGCCAGGTTGGGCCTGGAAATGTATGGACACAGCCTCCGTACCAGATACAGCTGGAGGAAGGCAGCCTTAGCCACCATCTCAACCTGCCGATCCAGCCGGAAACCCGAGTCCAACACCACCCCCAGACTCAAAACCTGCTGGGCTACAGGAGGGCAGACCCCCCTCTACCAGGGGAGCCAGTACCTCCCTCGCCCTACCCACCACCATTACCTCCATCTTATCAGGATTGAGCTTCAGTCTCTTCTGCCGCATCCAATCCACCACAGCCTCCAAACACTGGGAAAGTAATGAGACAACAGGACCTGGGTCAGTTGAAAATGAGAGGTACAGCTGAGTATCGTCAGCGTATTGGTGACATTGCACCCCGAACCCTCTCGTGATCTCCCCCAGGGGTTGCATATGCACATTAAATAATAGCGGAGACAAGATTGAACCCTGCGTAATGCCATAGGTCAAGGCCCGGGGGCTTGATGTTTCAGCCCCCAGCACCACCTGCTGGCTTATCCCTGAGAGGGATGAGCGGAACCACCCTAGGACAGTCCCGTCCAGACCCCCTAGGTCTCACAGCCATCTCAGCAGCAGCCCATGGTCCACGGTGTCAAATGTGGCTGAGAGATCTAGCAGGATCAAGAATGTTGAACATCTGCATCCATCTCCCAGCGGAGATCATCCACCAAGGCCACCAACGCCGTCTCCGTACCATAGCCGGGGTGGAACCCAGATTGAAAAGGGTCCAGGAAACCAACGTTGGGATATATGGGACTTCTTGGGAAAGGGCAGTTAAATGACAGTTCCCATTGTGATGTGGACTCCTCGTACTCCAATAAACAGCATTTCACCTTGTCTAGGATGAAAGCTGGAAAAATGCTCTGAATCTTGACAAAAATTAATAACTAATGCTAGGGGCATGAGATGGAGTTTCTATAATTCTTGCAGCATATGAATAATAATTAAGGTGTACTTCAAGGTGTGTTTACTGTATTAACAGGATGGATATTATGTATTTAAGGCAGGCTTCAAAGGATAGTACTAGGATTACCAAAGCAGTGGGATGAAAGGAAGTGAAGTTTCAATTTCACTTTGCTGTTTCGTTCTCCATTAAAAAAAACAACCTCACTATTCAGTTTAAAAAATATTCTGTCATTTCAGAAATACATCACATACCAAATATGCAAACGTATGTTGAGATTTGACAAAGGGACAATAAAAAGAGAGACCTGAAAATGGCAACCCCACTGTTCATAAATGTAGACAGGTACATTCTTCTCAGACTGGGTCAGATCCTCAGCTCATGTAAATCCACATAACTCCATTTTGTTCAGTGGAACGATGCTGATTTAAACCAGCTGACCTGGACCAATATCCTTGACAGTAGAATCCGAAGTCTTCCTCACACATAATATTGTAGTAGTAATGCCATTGGGAAGTCCCAGTTCTTTTGCTGTGCATAATATGTTAGCCACTTTAGTTCCATTGTGGTCACTGTTACCATGCATCTAATGTAATGTCTATATTTTAAATACTGGAAGAAGAGAGAAATCTTTGGTTGATGGCCACTGAACAATAAAATGCAGAATAGCCAAACGTATTCAAGGAATTAAAATGATTACACCTGAATTCTGCTTAGCAGCAGACAATAGTTACATTGAGATTTATGTCAACAGGTAATTGCAATAATTTACATGATCAAAAATATAAAATTTTATTTTTGCTCTGTTTTAACTTGCTACTATACTTGTTGGCCTTGAGTTTTTAAAGACTGGCAAAGTAAGTCTAATGCAACCAGCATCTAAGACCATACTTTCCAAACTTTTTGTACCAATTGACCTCTGTTAACACATACAAATTTTTTTGTAGATCACTATGCACCTCCAGGGAATGTAATGGTTTGAAGCATGAAATCTCCAGACTGGTTGCAGCTCCAGGGAATTGAATGGTTTGATCTCCAGACTGGCTGCAGCTTATATCTAATCTAATCCATCCATCCAGGGATGGTGCGCATTGTAGGACACCAGGAGCATTGCCCCTCCTGGCCTGATCCCCCTCCACATGCTCTTCATGCTTTTAAAAAGAAAGAACCCCCCCTCACCTGAGTCCCAAAGGCACCGAGGGTGGGGGGGGAGGAGCCAGCAACCTGTTCCAGACTTGCTTTGCATCCTCCAGTTCAGCAATCAGCTGAGTGCTCAGTGTTGGTGTTGTTGCTGTTGTACTTCCCTGGACACATGTGCAGGCAGGAGCTGAGGGGGTGGGGGCCAGTGCCTCCTGCTGAGCCTACTCTAAGGAGTCTCTTAAGGGAAAAAACTTTACAAAAGCAATTTGGGCAGCTGGGCTTAGAGCCCATGCTACCTGAATGGGGAAAAGCACCTTGCTTTTCCCACCAATGGGGGCAGTGTTCCACAGAGCCCTATGGGCTGCTTTGAAAGACTCTGTCTGGACTGGAGACTCAAACGCCCAAGCAGTGTGTGCCTGTGTACAGCTGCTGCTGTTGAGGGCTCAGGCTGCCTGACTGTACCCCACCCCCTAGGGTGGGGTTAAAAGAGAGCTCTCCTCTTTTGGCATGCTGGTGATCTGCGCCATTTTGGTGGAGAGTGCATTCTGGCTGGCCTGGCTTGTTTGTGGCTTTGTTACCCCACACTGCTGCTGGGCCTCCATCAGACACATCCCCATTGATGAGTTAGTTATTTTTAGTTATTTTTCTGGGAAACACTGGTGAAAAAGGGACCGGGGGGGGGGCTGTTTTGGGGGAGGAAAGAATGGGGCTTTGGGGGGCTGCTTGGGGGAGAGAATGGGGCTTCTGGGGGCTGCTTGGGGGGGAGAGCATGGGGTTTCTGGGAGACTGATGAAAATGGGGCTGGGGTTAAGGGGGCTGCTGGAGAAAATGGGGCTTCAACAGAGTTGTAACAGTGAAGCATGTTTTGGGGGAGAAGTGGAATTCCTCACTACTACTTTTGTGGTGTGCTAAGACTTCACATGGTTCAGTTGGTTTAAGATCTGGTTTGCTTTTGCTTGTTCTGTGTTCTTGTTGTATGTGCACTGTTAGCTTCCCTCACTCCTCTCCCAAACCCCTCAAGCATGTGCAAATGCTGTGGCCATTTTCTGGTGCCCCCACTGGCCATGGCTACGTTTGGTTAAAACTGGTCTCTTTCTTGGCTGTTTTTGACGTAAACTGTCTGCTTTCTGTTTTATAGGTGGAGGACCTAGGGGCTTGGATGGAAGGGTTTCTAATCTTTGCTGAAATGTTCCATGCATTTTAAAATAGCCAAGCCCTTTGCAGTTTGGTGGGATGTTGTGGCAGGCTTTTTCACTAATGGCTAATCCTTGCATGAATGCTCCATGTTTAGTTGCAGCAGGAACTACCTCTTACATTGCAACAGAGCTGTGTAGCATGTTTTGGGTGGCAAGTGGAAATCCCTGCTGCTGCTTTTATGGTGTGCTAAGGACTGCACATAGCATTTTTGCCTTAAGATGGTTTGCTTTGCTTGCTCTGTGTTTGCAAGATGCATTACTGTTTTCCTACTGCCCTCCGAAGCATGAGTAGAGAGGCCATTTTGTAAATTTGTGGGTCTACTGGTCGTGGCTACTCTTTTCTTAAAATGGTCCCTTTACTGTTTTACTGCTGCTCCCTGATGGAAAGTAGTTTCTGGCCTCTCTGCTTGTGACTGTGTAATTTTGAGCATCTTGCGTGGGGGTTTTGTTGAGAAACAGAAATGCGTTGTTTAAATTTTGATGGGGCCGGTTTGGTGGCAATAGAGGCCTGTAACTGGCCAATATTTTTTAAAAGGCCCATGTGCTTGGACAGGCATTTGGCTACCAGGGATGTGGTGTAGGTACTGAGGTTGCTGGTCTTGATGGGCCTGGTTTGGGGGCAATGCAGCCCTGAAACTGGTCAAACTTTTTAAAAAAGGCCTGTTTGCTTGGACAGGCATTTTGGCTGTTGGGGATAGGGTGTAGCTACTAGGGATGCTTGTCTGGATAGGCCTGGTTTGGTAGCAATGCAGCCCTGAAACTGGCCAAACTTCTTTAAAAAGGCCTGTTTTCTTGGACAGGCATTTGACTGCCAGAGATACAGTGTTGGTAGTGGGGATGCTGGTTTGGATGTGGAGTGTTTGGTTGCTACTTGCTATACAGGCCTGCAACTGCTCTCCTTGTGAACAGAGGAGAAAGTAGGTCATAGGGATGGGACACCGGAAAGAATACCGGATACCAGATTTATTGGTATCTGATCTCCCTGGTATCGATTTACCGGTATCGGCATACCGGATTTTTAACATTGGCCACTTTACTGGGTTTTTTTACATTGCGGCCATTTACTTCAATGGCCACGATGTAAAAAAACTGGTAAAGTAGCCAATGTTAAAAATCCGGTATGCCGATACTGGTGATTATCAGATTAATTTGATATACCCAATTATTGGGTGTATCGGATTTATCCGATACCAATATTTCCACCGCTAGGCATGGCAGAAGAGAAGACTTCAGACAACAAGGAGACCCCTTTCCCCTGTCCCCCACTGAACCCATATCTTCCCCTTACTCTTCTCGTGCACCAAAACCAAACCCGTTCCTCCCCTACTCTCCTCCGTTGTCCTTCTGTTCCCTTTCATTCTCTTCTGAGAAGAGAATGAAAATGACACAATGAAAATCAAGGATTTGAGGGTTCAGGATAAAGGTAGGCAATGGCAATGTAATCTATTTTTGTAACATGCAATAGTTAATTTGGACCCAGTGGGAAAGAGAGAGTGGATGGGACCCCAGTAAGAGGGCTCTCTATCCCCCAGTTGGAGCGCTTCACACAGCAGCAAGGAGTTCCCAGCATTAACTAATGTAATGTCCTTACAATGTTAACCCTGGGAACTCCTTGCTGCTGGGTTAAGCCATGCCACTAGTCTACCGCTGCCCCTGGCTCTGGCCCACCACCGGCAGTAGGTTCAACCCACCCACTGCCCCACCAGCCTCAAAAACCACCAATCACCACTCTATCTATCTATCTATCTATCTATCTATCTATCTATCTATCTATCTATCTATCTATCTATCTATCTATCTATCTATCTATCTATCTAAACCCCTTAGGAGGCAAAGCCATCCTGCAATTTTACCTGCTGTGTTCTCAATCTATTAGCAGCTGCTTCAAAGACAGCTACAGCGTTAGTCACCTCCACTCTCTTATCAGAAAGAAAAAATACCAACAATCAGAGAGGAGACCACTCGGGTCCAGCATTGGTCAATTTGAATAATTGATCACAAGGTTGTGCATATAAAGGGCATAGTAAAAGATAATGCACCAGGTGGTTGCAGCTGCACAAGGTAGGCTTCTATTCCCAATGGCACTATAGACTTCACTGGGGATGATGGCCAAGCGATTAATATAATGTGTATATGCTAGACACAGGAAACATCAGGGGGAACCAAAAACCATTTTTTCTATAAACTAAATAAGTTCTGTGGATCACACAGCATAGCCTTGCAGACCACAGTTTAGGGGCCAGATTTTTTTCTGCATCCTCACTGTCTGCTGACAATATACTACTACGCATCTCTAAAACAACCTGCAAAGAAAAAGGCTTGTATTCACTTTTACTGAAACAAAATTAAAGAGCTTAGATCCAATACATACTTTCTTCCAAGGCAGTTAAATCATTAAGTGATTGATTATTGTTATTTATTAAATGCTGTATCTACTTTGTAACAGGGTTATAGCTTAGTCCACTAGAGGGAGTAGGAGCTCGCTGAGAGCTAAGACAGAAATTCAGGCAGAAGCAGAAGCCAGATGTTAGAGATAATGAGGAGGCACCTGAAGATTCTGGGCTATAAAAGGGAGTCTGCCCAGAACAGGGATGAGGAACTAAGGCAAGGAGCTCCTAAAGACCCACCAATAGACAGCCTGGATCCGAGCCCAACCTGTGGAGCAATGTGGAGGCAACCCAGACATGCCAATCATCCATGCTGGTGGGAGATTTCTCTTTTGAACCTGGAGAAGGGACTGTTTGTTTTGTTTATATGGGCTGTGGCTTAGTCCTATGGAATGTAGCACACAAAGCCCAACTGGTGGCATACACTGGCTTAGAGAGGTGGCTGGAGGCCAGATTCCACTCAGACCCAGGTAGCTGGTTGCTTTAGATGAACGAAACCCCAAGAAGGGGAAGTTATTGACTGTTCCTATCTATGACAGAGGCTAGCTAATTTCCCATAGAACATCTCCCACTGTTGAACCTGGACTGGAGAAGTAACCCCGGTCACATACTGGGTGAACTCACACGTAACTCTTCTAAACCCCGATGTCCTTGGGCCCCCAGAAGCTGTATAATCATCCCTGGATGATCCCTGATTGCTGTTGCGTGTGAATGAGACACTGAGTTTCAGCCCTGCTTTAAACTTGGATCTGACAAATAGTTCAGATCTAAATGTCAGATCAGAGTTTAAAGCAGGGCTAGAAATTGGAGTGCCTCACTCAAACGCAACAACAATCTGGGGATTATTTTTTTTTTAAATTGTTTTATTAAGGCACTGGCTCTCGCCCTGGCCTGAGACAAGATACAATAAATGACACTAAAATAAACAGACAATTAAAACAAACACATAAATAAAACCATATTTGATAATACATAACCAATAAAATTAACAAGTTAGGATATATGGGGATGCCTGTTTCTGATAATCTCAGCCTGATAAACAAAAAAAACAAGTTTACTTATGACATATGGATCATCATTTTGAAAGAACCAAATCAGTTTCTGCTGGCATGTCCATCTGAAAAACATCTTTCCAGGGGGAACTTAACAATGATTTCCTGATATTATCAAAATTCAAGCAGTACATAACATAATATATTATTGGTTCAATATCTCCCAAGGAAGAAATGTAGCGTCTTTGGATTCTTGGAATACAAGCAGCTATAGGCATATGCTCAGAACGCAAATGGAATAATACAGTTTTTAACTTGTAATGTAAACCCAAGCTCAGAGAGACTGCCATACCCTTATTTGGAAACCAATGAATATATAGAGACATGATTTTAGAAAGTCTAACAACTCCCACAACATCCTACCTAGAGATGTCAGTAAATCACTGGCAAACTTCCAGCTTTACTCGGGCTGGGAAAAATCTAGCTAGGTCAGAAAATAAATATCCCATCCCACAGCTATCTAGTGTCTCAGTAACCAACTATAGGCATGGCAATCTCTTCGCTGGAGAGCANACCACTCTATCTATCTATCTATCTATCTATCTATCTATCTATCTATCTATCTATCTATCTATCTAAACCCCTTAGGAGGCAAAGCCATCCTGCAATTTTACCTGCTGTGTTCTCAATCTATTAGCAGCTGCTTCAAAGACAGCTACAGCGTTAGTCACCTCCACTCTCTTATCAGAAAGAAAAAATACCAACAATCAGAGAGGAGACCACTCGGGTCCAGCATTGGTCAATTTGAATAATTGATCACAAGGTTGTGCATATAAAGGGCATAGTAAAAGATAATGCACCAGGTGGTTGCAGCTGCACAAGGTAGGCTTCTATTCCCAATGGCACTATAGACTTCACTGGGGATGATGGCCAAGCGATTAATATAATGTGTATATGCTAGACACAGGAAACATCAGGGGGAACCAAAAACCATTTTTTCTATAAACTAAATAAGTTCTGTGGATCACACAGCATAGCCTTGCAGACCACAGTTTAGGGGCCAGATTTTTTTCTGCATCCTCACTGTCTGCTGACAATATACTACTACGCATCTCTAAAACAACCTGCAAAGAAAAAGGCTTGTATTCACTTTTACTGAAACAAAATTAAAGAGCTTAGATCCAATACATACTTTCTTCCAAGGCAGTTAAATCATTAAGTGATTGATTATTGTTATTTATTAAATGCTGTATCTACTTTGTAACAGGGTTATAGCTTAGTCCACTAGAGGGAGTAGGAGCTCGCTGAGAGCTAAGACAGAAATTCAGGCAGAAGCAGAAGCCAGATGTTAGAGATAATGAGGAGGCACCTGAAGATTCTGGGCTATAAAAGGGAGTCTGCCCAGAACAGGGATGAGGAACTAAGGAAAGGAGCTCCTAAAGACCCACCAATAGACAGCCTGGATCCGAGCCCAACCTGTGGAGCAATGTGGAGGCAACCCAGACATGCCAATCATCCATGCTGGTGGGAGATTTCTCTTTTGAACCTGGAGAAGGGACTGTTTGTTTTGTTTATATGGGCTGTTGCTTAGTCCTATGGAATGTAGCACACAAAGCCCAACTGGTGGCATACACTGGCTTAGAGAGGTGGCTGGAGGCCAGATTCCACTCAGACCCAGGTAGCTGGTTGCTTTAGATGAACGAAACCCCAAGAAGGGGAAGTTATTGACTGTTCCTATCTATGACAGAGGCTAGCTAATTTCCCATAGAACATCTCCCACTGTTGAACCTGGACTGGAGAAGTAACCCCGGTCACATACTGGGTGAACTCACACGTAACTCTTCTAAACCCCGATGTCCTTGGGCCCCCAGAAGCTGTATAATCATCCCTGGATGATCCCTGATTGCTGTTGCGTGTGAATGAGACACTGAGTTTCAGCCCTGCTTTAAACTTGGATCTGACAAATAGTTCAGATCTAAATGTCAGATCAGAGTTTAAAGCAGGGCTAGAAATTGGAGTGCCTCACTCAAACGCAACAACAATCTGGGGATTATTTTTTTTTTAAATTGTTTTATTAAGGCACTGGCTCTCGCCCTGGCCTGAGACAAGATACAATAAATGACACTAAAATAAACAGACAATTAAAACAAACACATAAATAAAACCATATTTGATAATACATAACCAATAAAATTAACAAGTTAGGATATATGGGGATGCCTGTTTCTGATAATCTCAGCCTGATAAACAAAAAAAACAAGTTTACTTATGACATATGGATCATCATTTTGAAAGAACCAAATCAGTTTCTGCTGGCATGTCCATCTGAAAAACATCTTTCCAGGGGGAACTTAACAATGATTTCCTGATATTATCAAAATTCAAGCAGTACATAACATAATATATTATTGGTTCAATATCTCCCAAGGAAGAAATGTAGCGTCTTTGGATTCTTGGAATACAAGCAGCTATAGGCATATGCTCAGAACGCAAATGGAATAATACAGTTTTTAACTTGTAATGTAAACCCAAGCTCAGAGAGACTGCCATACCCTTATTTGGAAACCAATGAATATATAGAGACATGATTTTAGAAAGTCTAACAACTCCCACAACATCCTACCTAGAGATGTCAGTAAATCACTGGCAAACTTCCAGCTTTACTCGGGCTGGGAAAAATCTAGCTAGGTCAGAAAATAAATATCCCATCCCACAGCTATCTAGTGTCTCAGTAACCAACTATAGGCATGGCAATCTCTTCGCTGGAGAGCAAGCACGATCTTCCAAATAACAAATTTTAGAGAATCTGTTGGGGGAGCAGGCCCCTAATTTAAACCAGTAATCACAGTCTTAACCATAGTAGTTAGATAACCCACTCCTGTTTCTAATCTCAAGAAACAAGAGGGCTTGAATGGAGGAAACCCCAGAAGTCTATGGAGAAATTAGTTTAAGGGACGAGATAACTCCTCAGTGGCTTCATAGCCGCAAACTGCTGCAGCATGTAAAATAGCAGAGCAAAACTTGGCATCAAAGAGCCTCACAGCACAAAGCTGCAAATTGTATCCAAAGTCAACCTCCCTCTGGTACTTAGGGGTCCAATATGGTAAAAGGGACAATGTTTCTCTGTATCATAATATGTGGGCCCTTAGCCCTCTATCTCGTTGCTAGTTCTAAGTTTCATGGCTAAATGCACAAATAATGCCAAAGTATTACAGCCCCCTGATGTTTTAAGATTTAACAAATATTTCATTTGGCCTATAAGGTCATCATGCTCCTTTCCTTGGAGCAGCGGGAGAATCCAGACCTCTCGTAGAGAAGAATATAAGGGGCATCTCAAAAATATATGATCTATAGTTTCTAGTTCGTTTAATTGACAAGGACAGCATCTCTGCGCTTTTGGTAATGCATTATGCCTTCCTTGAACTATAGCAGTCTCAATTAACTGAAAACGAGCCCTCGTATAGTATCTACGGAGTTTCATAGAGTTCATTAACTCCAGATATCTTTCTAAACCAAAAGAAACTTTGACATGTTTCATCCATGGGGCTGCTTTCCACCTAGTTAGAATTGCTAGATCTTCCTGTCTTCCTATATCTAATATCCTATCTTTAAGTCGTTTCTTTTGTTGCTCTGGGGAGATTTGCCACAGCTCCTGCACTGAAAATCCTGTTTGGTTAAGGAAGGCATAGAAGGTAGCAAGCCAGGGATAAATCTGTGAACCAGTATTCATTAGTTCTTCCAGAAGGCAAAGATAAACCAAAGATTTCTCATCTTGGTTCACTATATGGGTCCAGAATTTTAGAAATGCTATTTTCTTGAGGCATAGAATTGAAAAAATACCAGTTTCTGCCCGTACCACAGCTGCTGGGATTGCTTGGGGAACCCCTAGCAAGCCTCTTAGAAATATATTTTGAATTATCTCCAGCTCTTGCACGTGTGTTACTGGGATTATACTTTGACCATAGTTCAGAAGCACCTGTGTCTTTGCCTTATATATCTGCAGAATTTTGGAGAAGGAAACTGTCTTGGACTGTTTGGCAATGGCTAGGATAGCTTTAGAGGAAGATCTTGCCCTTCCTGCTATGTGTAATCCGTGATTTTTCCAAGAGCCATTTCTATTGAACACTATCCCCAAATAAGAGAAAGAACTCACCTCCTCTACCTTTTCCTTCTGTACCACCCAAGAACCTTTCCCTGATCTTTTCCCTACAACCATTATTTTCGTTTTATCAAAATTTATCTCCAGACCGTTCTGCTGGCAATAAGCCCCACAGGCTTCCAATAAAGATTTTAGACCCTTCCTAGTTTGCGACAGGAGAACAGTATCATCAGCATATTGCAAAATTGGGACCGAATAGGTTTTAATTTTTGGAGCACAATATTCACCCAACTTCAGTTTACTACTCAGATCGCTTACATATAAGTTAAACAAACATGGGGCTAAGACGCATCCTTGCCGCACACCTTTGTTAACTTTAAACTTCGAAGTATGTACATTACTACCTGGTAAGCGAATCCTTGCCGTATTATTAGTATGAATTTGAATTATTAAGGCAAGGAGATCCTCATTAATGCCTAACTGCATCAACTTGTCCCAAAGCTGTTTTCGTGGGACTGAGTCAAATGCCTTCCTGAAGTCTACAAATGCCAAAAATAGGGCAGAGCGGCGGATCTTGATATATTTACTAATCAGATGGGATAAGACAAAGCAACTATCCATTACAGAGCTTGATTTTTTAAAGCCAAATTGTTCCCTTGGTATCAGTGCTAATTCGGTAACCCATATTTCTAGCCGACTCAACAGAATTTTCCCATATATCTTACCCAACACTGGCAACAGACTGATTGGCCTATAACAGGCTGGGTCGTTCACATCTCCTTTTTTGAAGATGGGGATGATAATACTCTCCCCCCATTCAGGTGGTATCTGCCTTGTTATGTTAATAAACGTAAATACCTTAGCTAGCAGAAATGCCCACCATCCTGGCAGATTTTTAAATACCTCAACACAGATGAAATCATGTCCTGGGGCCTTATTATTCTTAAAGCTGGATATCGACCTCCGAACCTCATCTTCTGATACTGTACTCGAGAATTGCACAGCCTTAAAGATTTCATTTTCCCCAGAACAGTGACATCTACCTTCTTCATACCAGTTCTCACTGGTCCTATCATAAAGAAGCTCCTCAAAAAATTTAATCCAATCTCCCCCAGTAAGGCCAGGAGACTTCTTCACCTGCACCTTCCTCCCGAAGGTTCGAATAAGTGACCAAAAAAGCCTAGAATCTCCTGTTTCAGCTGCTACCTTTAACCTTGTCCAAAAAAGATTAATATGATGTTCCTCTTTATCACGAAGTAGCCTCCTATACAACAACCGGGCAGCTACATAATTTTGTCTATTAATACATGTAGGGAAGGACACCCAATTTTTATGGACTCTATTAAGATGATTTTTCATTTCTCTACATTCATTATCAAACCAGCCATGAGTACTGGTTTGCCTGCTATTACTCTCCTTGGATAGCAATGAATGACCTAATGTATCCAACATCCTAAGTAGAACCTGTATAACCTCAGCCATGTCTACCTTATCCTGCCCTTCCAAATCAATAGCCAAACTCGCCCATTCATCTTGGTGCAAAAAATCCAGTGTTTTCCCCAAAAGGGTAGTGCTCCATTGTAACCGTACTCTTAATATACTCTCCCCTTCCTTACAAACACTCTGGGGGTTTAATATCTTTTCCCGCATCCAATAATTTACTCTCAAAGGCATGTGATCAGATTCTGCCCTACGTAAGACTTCAAAATCCTCAAAAAGATCCCAAAAAAGGGGATGTACTAATATATAGTCGACAACACTCCTCCCATTTACCGTGAAGCATGTGAATTGCCCCACCAGATCTTTCTCACTCCGCCCATTCAATGGGATAAGATCCAGAGATCGCATGAATTGTTGCATATTATCCCTGGTTACAGAAATTTGCTTATCACAAGATCTATGCTCTGGAATATTACATACTACCTGCATAGAAATATCTAAATCCCAGGCTGCTTCCTCACCCAACCGTGTATTGAAATCTCCCACTATCATAAGAGGAGCCAGAGGATATAGCATTTCCAACTTAGTTATATATTCCTCTAAAGCAACCCAACTAGTTGGTTCATAAAAGTGAGATATTACTGGAGGGATATAGACGTTCACAACCAATAAAGCCTCATGCGAATCAAAACATATATATACAGCTTGAAAATCCTTACTTACTGCATTAAGCATATGGGCATTCTGGGCATATTTATTAGTTATGAGTATGGCTAAACCTCCAGATACCCTACCTTTAAGTGAACGCCTACTTCCCCCTTGTAGGAAAGTTATATAGCCAGGAACATTCAGCGTTGCCATTTCAGGGAGCCAAGTTTCCTGCAAACATATCATATCATGGGCAGACAGAAAAGCAGCACAATCTGGGTCAGCAAATTTATCTTTACTTCCCGATATGTTCCATGACAACACTGATACCAAAAAGATTTTATTAGGAGATCTAGGGACTCTGGTTTGATTAGCTGACCGTCAATCCTTATAACTTAACTTTCTGATCCCTGATGTATCATTTCCCGCACTCCTTCTGACTTCAATAGATCGTGGTAACTTTCCCTGATTGGGTATTGGATCAGTCCCAAGCACAGACTTTGGGCTCGATATCTTCCCTGGCTCCTGAGAGGCATCTAATATCTGTACATATTGCTGTCTATTAGTCGTAGTCTGTACTAATAGATTCTGCCCCCTAACCGGTGAGCCTAATTCATCTGATGTTAGAAAGCGTGCAGCAGTTAAAGTCTGCAGATCATGAATAGGTTGATATAGAGCCTCCCTATGTGCAATCTTTGGGGCGTGATATATCAATTCTTTCATCTGCAGGGATCCCCTTACAGCATCTAACCTTTGTATGAAAATATCTTGCTCTAACGCAGAGAGCTTCTCAAAGGTAGACACCAATGAAGCCTTGTCTTTCTCATCCACCTTGCCCAGTAAATGTTCTTTTATTAGTTTAGCCGTTAAACATTTATTCTTTGTATTCCCTCTCATTTTACTATGAGCATCAGAAGGCAGATCGAGGGTAGCTGAATCTGAACTAATTATCTCTATCAAAGTTGAAGCTGAAGAGATATTAGCTAAATCTAGTTTGATCAAATCATTTTGAAGCAGTTTTCCTTCCAACTGTGGGGGGGTTTGCAGTTGCATCTCAATTGATGGTTGCTGACCAATTGGTAACTGGTTTAGCTCTGCAGCCTTTCCCTGTCTTTTCTCCTTAAACACTAGAGAAGACAATAGCGGGGGTAATAATGGCTCTCTCCTGGGAGGTTTATCCAGCGGGGGCCTTCTAGAGGCTGAGTAATGAAAAACTCTGTCCATTGATATGCCTCTTCGCAAAAAATATTTCCTCGCTGCAAAAACCTTCTCAACCCATCCAGGAGAAGCAAAGAAAATCTGCAGTGTATGGGAGACAGAGGAAGACTTCACCTGCTCTAATGTTTCTATATCCTCTACCCTAACCCTTTTCCTCAAAAGATTGGATAAATTCATGGATACAGCTGTTGTAGTGCTCCAATCAGGGAGACTACCCTCTGAATCCCTAAATACATTTAACCATACCGCGTTTTCCTGTATCAACATTTCACGTTTAAGTATAGGAGGAGATTTAATCTTCCTCTGCTTATGCAGCTCGCTTCCCCTAAGGAATGCTGCAGTCCTAGAAGGTTGATTTTCCTTTTGTAAACACTGGGGAGTTGATATTTGACATTGTCCCCCTCTAGATATACACATATCTAATTTCCCTAAAATATCTTTAAGTTGAGCTTTTACAATTACCAAAGAATCATCTAGTAAGGAAATATTTTCAAAAATAGTTGCTACTGCCTTTGCAGCTAAGCAGGTCTGCTGCAGTAAATAACCATTAAGTGCTCTTGGGGAGTTTGCAATTCCCTCCTCAAATATCCCATCTCTTAAATGTCCCAAACCCCTATCATTTCTCACATTTGCAGCAATAAATTCAACATTAGATGATAACAATGGGGAAGTCAGACAAGCATATCTATTATCCACAGGGACATCAGGGGGAACAATCATCTCCATCTCGATCTCCGTCCTGGGATGTTTCCCCTGTTGCGGGTAATCAAGCAAGGAAGGTGAAGGTGTCTGTCGACCTCGCTTACGTTCCAGTCTATCTCTGGGTTGCACCTCCATTTCAATTCCCCCTGCTAGCACCACAGCGGGTACAAATAAGCAAGGGGGGGGTCTCCGGCTCTCCTCGGCACTCCTAAGGGCAGCTCCCAAGGGCAAAAACCCTTATACTCTCGCCCTTTGACTCGCGCCCGTGGCTCGCGCCTACAGGCTGGTCCGTATATTTCTCCCCGCAGGTCTGTTGGCTCCGCCCCCAGCCTGCAGCGCCCTGACTCGCCGCTCCAGCAGGTGAGTCAGATTGAATGAATTGCTTTGCTTTGGCAGCGGTTCCTCTGGCTGGCCCGCTCTCCCCCTCTCCACCAACAATCTGGGGATCATCTGGAGTTGATTATACAGCTTTGGGGGGCCTGAAGACATTGGATTTTAGCAGAGTAAACCCATTGTTTAGCAATTTAGACACTGGCGTATTCTAGCAGACCAATCAAAGCTCTGTGTCAAGATAAGCCCCATGGAGGTGAATGGGGCTGGTACTAGCATAGTACTTTGTGGAGTGGAGGCCAAGAGAATATTTAGGGCCTAGGGATGGGCGAACGCGGTTCGGAAATTCAGAGTTCGGACCGAACTTGACCAGTTCGGTCGACCGAACTGAACTCGATTTTCGAACCAAACCGAATTTCCAAACTCGGCTCTGTTCACCCATCCCTAAAAGATAATATTCCATTTATTTAAATGGGGTTTGAATTTCTGAACTTTGTTCAGAAGTTCGGAGATCGGACTGAACTCGAATAGTTCAGTTGACCGAACCGAACTTCCGAACTGAACCGAATTTCCGAACTGAACAGAAACGAAACGAATTTCCAAACTCGGTTCTGTTCATCCATCCCTATTAGGGCCTGATCCAAATTTCACTGAAATCACTGGGAAGCCTTGGAAATCGACTATAGCCTACCCTCCTATAATCTTTTTTGCCCAGCATGGTAATGGTTTTGTTATACTGTAATGCCTTCCCAGCAATGTAAACTGTATACACTGTTCATTGGACAAAGGGATTATGAACATCTTTTTTAATCCAGTGGGAGAAAGATCACATCTGGTGACTCAATGCTGAGAGAGGTGGGGTGGGGCACCTTTTCTCACTTTAACAAGTTTAGGATAAACACTGCTTTCAAAGCAAGGAAACACCCAGGCAGGGGGAGCTGTGTGCCTGGAATCAAGATGAAAGCTAAAAAAGATAGGAGGCATGTGAGTGTGTTTGTGATAGATGACTCTTTAGCATGCTGAAATGGACTGTCACTGCTTCTACATGTGATCCTCCAAGTGTCTTTAAAACTAACATTTTAGAGCCAAAGTCAGTGCACCTATTTGAAAATTTTGACATTTTAATAGGCTGAGTTGTAACTTGAACCATCAGTCCTACACATACAAGCATGTCTTCACAGAGCCTCTCACAGAGACATCCCTTTCCCCCCCAGCTCAGCACCAAACTTAGTCAGTGGCCTATTACAAATTTTCATAAGCACATGCATATTTATGCAAATTAGGTATGGCATGATGTCTACCTATTTTTTGGACGATATGCTTTAATGTTAACCGCCCCAAGATTCCAGGTCTTCCAAAATCATTAGAATTTTAAAAAGTAATAAATCCTATATTCTTTTGATTTGTCTTCTGGTTCTGGAGCCTTTTTAGGCTTCCCATTTTCAGGTTTGTCTGTAAACTTATGAGCTACAAAGAGACTTCATTTAAACACCCCCCCACCCCCAAACCAAAAAAACCTGGCTTCCTCCTATAACACTATAATCCCAGGAGTTGGGGTTTAGGAAAAACACCATATAGAGAGGTTTGTGATCAAACAGACCATTAGCAATGCTCTCATCAGCTTCAGCGAGCACTGAATCTATGCACTTGTGTATCATTCTGCCCCAGACAGTGGCTAATTCTAGATATTCAAGGGATAATTAAAGTCCTCATTTGGCACACAGAGGCGAGACATACGTAGATTATCTATCAGATATCCAGTGGAGATAGAGGAGGTGAAAATGAAATCCAGTTTTAGCAAGATAAATAAACATTGTTGCTTATCTTCATTTGAAATAACCATGGATTTTCCATGAAAAATGCATTGTGTATGCACACATGCTTAAGAATCTACATGCTTAACACATTAAGCCATCATGCTAATATTTCTCCCATGCCTTTTACAACCACTTGAATCCTTTATTGAACACAGTGCTTTGGTTCACAGACTAAATGCATTAGGATTATCGTTTTATATATCGAACTCATCAGACACTGTCATTGTTAGATTAAATATAGCACTGCATAGACAATGGTGGAACATGTGTAAGGTGGCTTTAGCTCAGGAAAAATGCCAAAAAAACACAACAAATTGAACAGTCCCAACATTGATAAATGAGAAAATTATTTGTTCTAGTACTCGTGTTCTGGCCCCTACACACACTTTTAAGATTACATGGGAGATGTTTAGGAAGGCAACACTATTAAAGCTATGCTAAAGATATTTTCCATGTGAGAAGGTGGTAGGATTATGGAGAGAACTGTAACCATCAGAGCCAGTTCATTAGCATGTCAGGATTGTGTGTGGGCAGAGTTGCAACAGGATCAAGTTTCTCTGCAGGTATTTCTTCTATGGCGGAGACCCTTGAGGGCTGTGTGTTTGCACCAGCTGGGGGAAGCCTGGAGGGGTGTGCCTGAAGGAGGAGTGGCATGTCCATCAACCGTGTCCCCTCCTCCCTCTGCAGGTATTTCACCTAAGGGTATTTCACCTAAGGGTGTTGGCCATTTATCAGTGCCATTTGCGGGCCATGGAGGTCCTCCAGTAGACACCTGGTGGGGAGTGTCATAGGGAGAGAGCTGCTGGGCAGGCCAGACCATAGCCAGGGCATCTGCCCATATTGAGGACTCCCCCAGGACTGTATTCCTGCCAGATGGTGCTACTGAGACAAGGACTAACCATGTACCCAAGGAGGAATCACAGGGCCATGTGCCTAAGGGCCGTACCAAAGGGCCATTGGGTGTGGCCCTTAGGAGAGGGCTGGGGGAGGCTGGCTATGGGATAGGGCAGGTGACTAGGGTATGTGTTGATGGGGTTGGGGGAGGCTTGAGGAACATGACTCCTCCCCTGTATATGTGGTATATGAGGGGGGACTGGGGAGGAGACGGTTGGGCACGTCTCCCCAGTGAGAGGGGGTCTGACCACAACAGGGTGGGGGGTTCTGGTGCCCCCAGGGGAGGGGGGAGGCTCAGGGGATGGGGGGGAGAGGATTTTGTGGGAGGATCTCCCCCGCTGCCTGTGCGGGACAGCTGGAGGGTGGGGCTATTGGGGTTGTGAAGGGACGGGGGAGATATGATCCTAAGAGGGGGGAAGTGAGATCAGTGAGGTGGGACAGATGCTTGCTGCATGTCCCGCTCACTACCCCCCCAAGCAGTGGAGCAGGTGGTTCTTGGTCAGAGGGACCCCCACCCTGTGATGGTGCTGTTAAATGTGAGATTGGTGGCTAATAAAGCGACCACAGTCCAGGAAACAATCCTGGACCATGCCGCCAATCTCGTATATATCACGGAAACCTGACTGGACAATGAATTGGGGCCTATTCTGGCTGATCTTGTTCCGGCTGGGTATTCTGTGCAGCACCAGCCGTGGTCGGAGGGATGGGGGTGCGGTGTAGCTATGATTTTTAAGGAGGGATGGTCTGTGAGGAGGTATCTGGTGCAATCCATATTGGGTATTGAAGGTCTCCATGTTGTATTTGATATGGCAGGGGACAATTTGGGAGTGCTGCTGCACCTACCTGTGCAGTGGCCTCCCTGCATGCTGTGGCAGAGGTGGTGTCGCGGTCCCCAAAGACAATAGTCTTGGGGGACCTCAACATTCATGCTGAAGCCACCCTTGGGGGAGCTGAGCATGAGTTCATGGCCACCATGGGCTTGTCCCAGATGGTTATCAGCCCGACACATCAGGGAGGACATTCCTTGGACCTTGTGTTTTGCACTGGCCTTGAGGCGGGTGTTCTGTTAGTGGGGGAGATATCAGCTGTGTCCTTGTCATGAATGGACCATTACCTCCTGCAGACCTCGCTCCTAGTGTATGTCTGCCCCCAGAAGGGTGTTGAGCCTATTCGGATGGTTTGCCCCTGGAGGATGATGGAACTGGGATGGTTCCAGAATGCTCTGGGGAAAATACCCTCTGACCTTGATGACCGTCTCATCGATGACATCATTGTGCTGTGGAACACCTTGCTGACGGAGATCATTGATCAGATGGCTCCTAGGTGTCCACTGCCCAGGCGACAGCTCCACAGAGCTCCTTAGCTTTCTGAGGAGCTGTGGTTGCTGAAGCAGGATGGGCGGTGGTTGAAGCGACGGTGGCATCGTTCAAGTGCTGAAGCCGATAGACTACGGCATAAAGCCAGTTTACGAGACTATGCTGTGGCTATGTGGGCAGCAAAGAGGGAGTTCTTTGCTGCCCTTATAGTGTCCGCAAAATCCCATCCAGCAGAGCTGTTCGAGGTAGTGCGGGAGCTAGTCAGTCCGGCCTCCCTTGAATTTGGAGTGGAGTCATCTACTGCCAGCTGTGACATATTTGTGGATTATTTTGTGGACAAAATCACTCGTATTCACCACGATTTTGAAGCAGCATTTATTACACTAGGGGAACCAGAGGTTATGGAAACCCTGTCATGTCCAGTTTTCTGGGATCAGTTTCAGTTGGTGATGCCCGCCGATGCGGTGGATGTTTTTGGGGCGGTGAGGGCCACTTCTTGTGAATTAGATCCTTGCCCGTCCTGGCTGTTTAAGATCTGCTGGGAGACAACGGGGCTGTTGGTGGCTGGGGTGGTCAGTGCCTCCCTGTGGGAGAAGGAGTGGGGTAACTTATTTAAGGTAATAAGTTTTTAAAATAAATAAATGCAGACAAAAGCTATCAACCAGAGTGCAACATCAAGGTGCAAACCAAAAAGTCAAAACTAGGAATCATCCAACTTGGAAACTAAACTCGTCCTATGCCGGGAAAGTCAAGTACTAGGAAGTCATCCTAAAGAATCTGGGATTGGAAGGTAGAAGGTTCAGGACAAGGTCGTGGGAACTAGGTACAAGTAGCCAAGAACAACAGTCTGGGAAGAGTTGTTGCAGAAGGCAAGGTCCTGTGTGAAAATGTAGAAGGATGTAGACAGTCCCAGCCAATTGGGGCAGGGGTCATGTTTGCTCAATCAGAGCTGATGGGCAGACTAGTCACCAAGACTGAAGTGCTGCAGGACTGATCCCTATTACTGTTTACTGGATGATTCCTGGACAAGGCCAGCACCCCTAGAGCCAGTAGATTGAGTCACACCAACAATCCTACACTTCTGAACTTTCCAACATCTCTCTCTTTTTTGGTTGTTTTTTAATGACCTTAAATATTTCCTGAATTTCAGAAGAGGCTGAGCTGACCACTTCTGCAGCAATCTGTGTAGAGATGAAGTCAGTCGGTGTAGAAATGAAATGACTGAAACTGAAATGTAGCATTGCAGCTGATAGCAGAGGTTTCAGTCATCAACTCAAAATTGTCAATCACCCAACTGAGAGTAAAATGACACCTCAGGACTCGGGAGAGACAAAAATCATCCCACTTAAGTACAGTAGAGGGGATAGAGACACAAGAAATAAACTATTAAGCTATTAGGGACCTAGGCCCTTTTTACACAGACACTCTAACACCCATAAAATGGGTGTTACATTTTATTATACATGTTGCAGGGCACCACTGCAGCCAGTCACCATGGGGCCTGTGCACACGATGCCTCCACCCAGTTCCTCTGGCAGTGGCGTTCGTTGCTCTGTGGGTGGGTGTGGGTGGAGATGGGTGTTGGCTGGGAGCAAACGCTCACCAACACCCACCAAAAGTGGCATTTACACAGACAAAAGTGGCATTTAGTGGTGGGACCCCGGGCCCATTACCGGCTACCGGATTTACTGGTTACCGGTTCTACGAAAACCGGATTCCCGGATTAAATCCGGTATACCGGTACCGGATTATTTCATTGGTTTCAATGGGGCGCTGTGTCCCCATTGAAACCAATGAAATAAATTAATTCCCTCCCCCTCCCAGTCTGCGCGGGTGGAAGGGGGGACACCCCCCACCCACCCTGCCCAGCCTGGATTTTTGTTTTAAAAAAGACCCAGAGGCGAGCCCACCCCCCAGCACCAGCGGCCGCGGCGTCCCCGCAGCCGCCGGTAAGTATGACCCGATCCCTGGGGGGGGGGGGGTGTTTAACACCCCCCCCCCCCCAGGGATCACCCCTACTAACGTTCAGTGCGCTTACCTTTGGGAGCTCCGGCGGCGGCGGGCGGTCCGGCGGCCTCAGCGCCGGCTGTGGCTGCCGGCGTCAGGACGCTCTAGGCCTTCCGGGGAAACCCGGAAGTTCCCCGGAAGGCCTAGAGCATCCTGACGCCGGCAGCCACAGCCGGCGTTGAGGCCGCCGGACCGCCCGCCGCCGCCAGAGCTCCCAAAGGTAACCCATTTTTAAATGGCTGCAATGTAAAAAAATCCGGTACCCCGGAATCCGGTACCCGGTCCGGATTACCGGGTCGAATCCGATAATGCCGGTACCCCCGGTACCGGCATTATCGGATACCAGATTTTGCCGGTTTCCCACCCCTAGCATTTACACACCCATCTCCACCCAGGGAAATGCTCCCCACCCACCGGCCAACACCCATCTTCACCCAGAGGAACTAGGTGGAGGCATCATGTGTGCACAGGGTCCATGGTGATTTTATGGGTGTTAGAGTGTCTGTGTAAAAAGGGCCCTAGTAAAACTAATTTTTAGTTTCCACTGCAAGAAATCAACATTTGCATATATACACAATATCTTGTATATGTACTATGAATGGAAGAACTTTTTATTGCTAGGTGTTTGAATTTGCAAACTTAACATACATGACACATGAGTAGGACTAAGATTTTGTCATGGTGGTCGCGTATTTAGTGATTTTTGCAACTTCCTCGGGAGTCCTGTGATTTTCCTACAAATTTCTTGAAACCCCCATCCTGAAGAGCAAAGCTGTCAAGACGGCAGTGAGAAGAGTGTGCTCAGCTTCGCTGAGAAGCACCGTGGCCTCTTCCCTGTAGTTCCAAAACCCTCCCCTTGTATGTGGATGAGCATGGAGACACTGAGGCAGATGCGGAGGGCATGGTCAGAGCTTCAAAAGGCGCCCAGGAGGAGACGGCAGCATTTCCTCTCCTCGTGCTTTTCATCCTCCGTGGGGCTTTTCGTTCGATAAAGTTTAGGGAGAGGGGGTTTTCTCTGCCACTCTGATCAAACTTTTCTTCAGTCTCCCCAAGTGTCTTTCCTCATCTATGGGGATTTTTATTTTGATAGAGTTTGAGGGGGGTTGCTCTGCTGCTCTGACCAAGCTTTTCTTCTGCCTTCCCTTTACTCCTCCATGGGGATTTTAATTGTGGTAGAGTTTAGGGAGAGTGGGGGTTAGCTCTGGCTTTGACCAGGTAGCTCTGGCTCTTACTGCCTGAGGTTTACAATCTAAGGGACGGGAAGGGGGTCCCTCTCTTCCTGTCTGGGGCTTGCAATAAAAATAAAAGTAAAATGAAATTATTTTTTACCCATGACTTTTCCATGACTTCTTAATTATCATTTCTACCATGACCTAGTCATGACTTTTTTAAAAAAAATACCATGACAGAAATCTTAGCCCTATATATGAGCGCTGAAGGTGCGTGTGTGTATATAAATGAGCATAGCCAAGAGGATCTGGAATGTAAGACTGCTTTTGAACGAGGCGCTTAGAAGCGCCTCCTGAGCCTCGCGTTCAGAAGAAAGCCACATGGGGAGTCCCTGCGCTGCCGGAAGTGACGTGCTCCCCATTGTCCGCAGCAGCGGCGGCTGGAAACGTAGGGCTTTGAAGAGACGCATTCTGAAAGCCTCACTTTTCAGACTTTCAGAAATCGCCTCTTCAAAGCCCTGCATTTCCAGCTACCGCCACTGCTGACAACGGGGAGCACGTCACTTCCGGCAGCGCGGGGAGCATGTAAACACTCCCCGCGTGGCTTTCTTCTGAATGTGGAGCTCAGGAGGAGGCACTTCTAAGTGTTGGGTGTTCCTAAAAACCTGTGAAGGCAAGGAGTCCAGACTCCACAGACCGCCTGTTACTTGTGAAACAACATTGATACCACATTCACACCTGATGCCTGGCGTTGTTAAAATGACTTGCAAGCAAAGACACGGCAGCAGAGAGGAGCCCGATGCCAGCAGTAGCACTGATGTGAATGGGGTTCTGCTGCATCAAACAAGATTCTGATGTGGCTTTTCCCGCGCATGACTGGGCTGGGATTTGCACCCTATCGTGCACAAGCAAAGCTGCAGCAGAATCCCATTTGTGGCAGCGCTACTGCTGGCATTGGGCTCCTCCTCGCTGCTGTGTCTTTGCCTGCATGTCATTTTAACAGCGCCAGGTGTCAGGTGTGAATGTGGCCTCATTCACAGTAGTATTTCAATGTATTTAATATATCCGGGTGTGAGAGTAGCTTTTGTAATTGTTCTCTCATGTTGTATGCATATATTGGAAGCTGCAAGCGTGCAGATTTTATAATCATCAGAGAACTTGTGTGTGTGTCTGTATGAGCTTCTGTAATATACTTTGGAGTATATTTACTTTAAAACAGCACATCCATGCACCAGAATAGAAAGGGATAGGCAATAGGTTCCATCTAATAGGCATAGTCCACCTCAGCCAGTATATGCAACACCAATTACTTGATTGACAGTCTAAGATGTAAGACTATATTTCTGTATAAGGTAAAAGCCATCATGAAACTGCCTTCTGTACCATAACTATAGTACTGCTGTCACAATACCTTAATATGGGTTTATTTCATGTTTAAAGGGAAATCAGTACATTTATGCTGTAGCTGAAATTTGTGATATACTCTTCTATAGATAATTAGAACCATGATCATGTTTATAAACTAAAACAAAAAACTTAACAGTTTAAAAAGACACTTAAATGTACAAGAGTTTTCTTAAAATACACACAAAAACACAATTCAGTACAATTAAAATTCAAAACACCTTCCACTTCATACATTGCAACAAAACATAAACTCCAAAAAACATAGAAATTAATTCACGCTTAGAGCAATATTTAATATTTTATCGTCAACATACATGTAATATATATGTACTATGTTCCTTACCATACATACTTCATTTTTTTCAATAACTAAACTTGCACATTTTA
>QEPC01015122.1:336414-368279 GCA_003113815.1 Sphenodon punctatus | reverse complement strand
AGGCCAGTATGAATTTTGACCACAAGCAATTAACGTTTAAGCTGCAATAACTTTTTATTTTCCTGATGGATATTTTTCAAACTTTGTGGATATGATGGTCCTCACAATTTACAGCCATGATGAAATTTTCAGAAACTTAGGTCAAGCGGTTTTTGCAAAATTGGGGCTTCAGCAGTCGCCTGTTTATAATGAAGAGTGGCTGTACATTTAAGTATTCAGGCAGCTGCCGCTGCCTGAAAATTACATTTGAAACGACATTCTTACTTGTGTTGACTGTTGTTGCCACTTGCTGTAAAGTATTGAAGAGACTGTGCTATGCACAAGGAGCTGGTATACTCTACAATCCAGGCAAGAGCAAGAATTTCACACTGTTAGTCTATAACTTGTGTAGGTCTTGGTCTCTCAGCAAACTAGAGAGACACTCACAAGTTGATTACATTCTGCAGTGCATTTCCCACTACAGCTGCAAAAGTTGGGAAATGCTAGTTGGATTCCCTGTTTATTCCCTAATGGAGCGCTTTGACATGGTCATGAATGAGGTCATTTGTATCATTTTTAGACATCGATATTTTTTTTGGTAACAAACAATACTAAGTCCCTTTTAGTTGTGTAATATTATGTAAATAAGCACCTTGCCATTAACCTTCTAATAAAAGTGAGATATTGGTAAAATTCGTCCAGGAAGAAGGAACGAAGATGAAGAGGAAAGAAACATAACATTAGTAAAGCCAAAATCAATATTCTGATATGACTTTTTAAAAATAAATAAATAAATACAATTCACAGATGACCAGCTGACTGCCCAGTCCTTTTATGGCCAAAAATGATGGGTTTCCCATGACTGTTCTTGTTACTGCACAAAAATACTCCCCAGTTTTGTTTGTCTTGTCAGTTATAAAAATCTATTCTAGAGGCCAGTTTTTTTTTTATTTTTATTTTAAAACTATCTCAGAAACCAAACAAAGTAACTGTTCTTTTGGTGTTAACCTCATTACAAATACAATGGTTTTAATGTTATGCTCATAATAAAAAATGCATGGGTTTCTAAATATAAACCCCAAAATAGAAACTGAGGTTGTTTATGGTTGTTCTATGAACAGAATGTTCATGTTGTATTTATTTTTTAATAATTTACTCAGCTGGTACTTGATTTTGTTTTTCTCCACTGTCCTGTGCTGACATCTTCTGGGAGCTATTGGTACTGAAGCAAGCTACAGATTTTCTGTTGATATTTTTTGTAACCAAACAATATTCCAAAAATCTCTAATGAAAAACTAAAGACTACAAACTTTAGACAAAAATATTTCTTATCTGGGAGTTTCTCTTGTGGGGATTTTTTATTGCAGGATATTCCCTAGGTGGCCAAAATACCATAAGCTCTTACACCACTTAAGAAATGAAATACTGGATACTGCCAGAGATAACGCTTGTTATTCAGGTTCAGCATTAAACACATGTTCCTCTCTTACGTCTCTATGTCACATGTAGTGCCTGACTGCCTTTTAGCTGGAGTTTAAGGAGGGTACTGGGGTTGGGGTGTGTGCAGGGCTTCCTGGACAAGACCAGGAGTCAGCAAGGAGAGGAACCAGGCCAGAGGGGGAACAGGCGGAGGACAGCAGTGGGAAAGGTCTGGCTAAGGAAGGAAAGAAGGCTAGGGGGAACTGGGGACAAGGCTGAAGGGGGAAAGGAGGAACAGGGACCAATGCGGGGCACAGGGTGAGGGGCATCTGGGATGTAGGTAGAGTGAGGGGTATGCATTTCATTTTTGTTATTATAACAAAAATGAACATTTTGATTTTTGTTTTCAAATGTGTATGGTGCTTTTCTTAAAATCACAAGATCCAATTGCTTCTCAAATCGGTCTCCTTTATCCAATCTTTTCAAACTGTGGTACACATTGTGCCCTCTATTGGGGGTACAATCTCCCCATGTTTCAACAGAATCGAATAAGAAACAAAAACGTTATCACTGGAAATACATTTTTCAGTTTATCCCCATTATTTCAAATACAAAAATTTGTTTTTGTTGTTATTAGTTGTCAGTTTTGTTATTACAATAATTCTGGTTATAACCTTTTTGTTTATTATTCACTTCTGATTAAACTTGGAGAGATTGTACCCCTAATAGAGGGCATAATGTGTACCAAATGTCAGAAAGGTTAGATAAAGGGGACCAATTTGAGAAGCAATTGAATATTGTGATTTTAAGAAAAGCTCCATACACATTCCTGGCTACACCTTTTAAAAAAAATCTTCTATCCTATTTTCACGAAACCTGGGAATATTCTGTCCCTCCACTAGTGTACCAATCCTGTCAAATTTCAGAAAGTTCCCTGATATAAACTATTAACTTGAAAATAGATTTCCGGCTGTAACATTTTTATATTCCATCCTGTTTACAAGTAATTTGGCAGAATTTATCACATACCTTACCTGTCATCTCTGCCAAATTACAGGACAATTTGATAAACGGACGCATTTTATAAGCAATTGAAGTTGTCCCAGTGAAGACCATTATTGTGATAAATAGCAGCTCATGCAGTGCCAGTCAGAAGCAGGCACCTGGCATGGCAGTGGGAGGGAGGATGGGGAGCAACCAGACTGACAGACACATCCACTGGCCAGTTACTGCATACTTCCAGCTTTACAGGACCAATCAGAGGTGGCTTTGAGGTGGACATAGGGGGCAGCCCTCAGGCGGGCATAGAAGGGACATAACTGGGACTTTGGGGATAGCATCCCATCAATCAGGATACATAGTTTACACATCCAGGCTGGCCAATTATCATCACAATCACAGCCTGCAGCACTGTGACAGAGGACATAAGAGAACCTCTATTGGCTTTTTCCTAAACAGATGCTTCCGATTTCCCAGTAACAAATGGGGGAGAAAAGTTGGTTACAGCACAGAATGAGGATATTTTGTTGACATTTCCTCTGGAAAATTGGCATCACAAACCAATCTTATACCACAGTGACACGTAAGAGAATCCCTGGAACAGGCTCATTCTCTACATATGCTGTGAAGGCATATAAAATTGGAACCCTTTATCACATCTTTCTGAGATTTTTCAGAGATGATCCTGAAAGTATGATATACAGACCTGCCAAATTTCATGTACACTGTTTGAACTGAAAAGATGTCACAGTCAGACATACATTTATAAGTTAATTGCTTATACCACCAGAACCCTTTATACAATCCTTCTGAGCTTTGGCATAGATAGTATAAATGGATAGGGGTATAAACATGACAAATTTCATCCACATTAGATGGGAGGCAAAGAAGTAACAGCCAGGAATGTATATGCAGATTTTTGCAAAATAACATACTTCAACTGCTTATAAAGTCAGATTCCTTTATCCAATATTTCTGAAATTTGGTACACATAATGCCTTCCATTGGGGGTATAACTGTTCCAAGTCTCCTACAAATATAATGGAAAAAAAAAAAGGTAGAGCTGAAACTGTATTTTCCATTGAAACAACGGAAATTGAAAACGAAAGAAAAAACAAAACCAAAATGTTGATATTTATAAAAATGAAAGTTTTAAGTAAAATAAATGAAAACAAAAAACAACATGGGTCCCTGGTGAACACCTCTAGCAGACTTGAGGATTTAGGGTGCAGGACCAGAACCAAAGGAAAAGTAGGAACAAGGGCTAGGGCTGAGAGCAAGAACCAAGCATCAAGAGGCAGGAAGGGAGGTGGAAAAGGAAAAGAGGGAAACAAGGACCAGAGTATGGAACCAAAGAGCAAGTGCTAGGAAAAAGGCAAGAGTAAGAGGGGAGGGGTATGTGATGGGGGAACTAAGACAAGAGAAGAGGTGTGTTGTTTCACCCATCTTGTTGGTCCTACCAAACCTTATATGCTGGCCGGCCGCCAAGCAGGACGCTGGGGCGGAGGGGGTGGGCAAGGGCTGGAGCAAAGAGGAGGTGGGTGGGATCAGGCGAGACTAGGAATAACCCTTGTGGGGAGTGGCTGGGCCTTCAACAGGTCATGGTGGTGGTGCAGGCAGGTTGGCTACTACGCCATGAACCCAGAGGGGGAAGGAGCCTGGCAGAGGGATACACAGCATCTAGGTCATTAATTACCTACCATTTCAATCATTCTTACATCTCTAAGGTTATCTACTTACACTAAATAGGAGCAGTTAATCATATAAATATGAAATAAGTATCATTTGTAGTCTAGTGGACATGACCTGGGAAACAAGGATTAAAATCCCATTTTAGTCATGAGCTCACTTGGCATCCTTCAACAAGTTTCTATCTCAGTCTCAGTCTTAGCTCCCCATCTGTAAAATGGGAGGCTGAACTAGATAAGGATCCTAAAGAACACTGAAGACTGAAAGCACTATATTAATAAACCAATTTATCCCATAATCCAGCCATGTTAGGTATAATAAACAGCAATTAGATACAGGAACTGTATCTGAAATTACTTGTTCTACTTATTGGGTACTATAGTCAAGAAGATCAGACAGGAGAATTAAACTCTAATGTAATCACTATGTTAATGAGCTGTCTTGCAGTGTCTTGGGTTTTATTCCAAGCTATTAGTGCAAAAAAATTAATTAATTCTTTTTTTAAAAAAAAAAGAAGTGTGGAATCCTAACAGCACTCGATCCAAGGAAGTTGGGACCCATAAAAATGGTCATGTTGGGTTATTTCTAACATAGGAATCTTTGATGGGGACACACTGACCCAAACATTTGAAAAAGGGAAAATGTTACTATAGTTAATTGTTAATGTTCATTTAAATGTAACATGTATTTATTATTTATTTTATTTCAGGAGTTTTTATCCCACACCCATCCTGCCTCAGACAGCTTGGGGCGGCTAACAAATAATTGAATAAGAACATTGGGCATTTTCACACAAGACACTAGGGGTGGGACACCGGGGAGAATACCAGATACCGGATATACCGGTATCGGATCTCCCTGGTACTGGATTTACCGGTATCGGCATACCGTATTTTTAACATTGGCTGGCTGTGGTACCGGATTTTTTACATTGTGGCTATTGACTTCAATGGCCGCAGTATAAAAAATCCGGTACTGCAGCCAATGTTAAAAATATGGTATGCCGGTACAGGTAAATATTGGATTAAGCTGATACACCCAAATACCGGCAACATCGGATCTCGGGAGAACTGGAATTCCCACCCCTACAAGACACTCTCCACCCTCCACCCACTATACATGTTTCAGGGCTGCAGTGTTGCCCTATGGGCACCCTATAACATGTATAGTGGGGGGAGGGGGGAGAGTGTCTTGTGTGAACACTCCTACACAGAGCTCCTACACAGCAGGCCTGTACTGTTACAGAGACATTATTTCTAGTTTATTTATGGACCCCATGTGTTGGGAACCCCCACCTAAATTGACACTAGTAGTTCTCACACATGTTGATAGTTCAAGTGTGTTCATAGACTCCATGTATTGGGGCCTCTCGGGGCCCCAGCACCCTGACGTGGTCACACAGGCTGCATGACTCCCCTGGTCCCTCAGCCATCCAAGTCGATGAAAGCCAAGCCATTATCTTCGATAAACCTCAAACCTTAGTAGAATGAGCTTCATTCAGACAATACACCAAAAGGGCAGAAAAATTGTGCTCTTGTGGTAGTAATATATAACCTGCCTATCAATTACTGTGTTCAGATTAAACCACTTCTTTCTGGTTTTAACAAGAATTGTGGCTAATTTCCTGCAATGTCATTCATCAGCAGTGAATAATACTGGTACAAAGCAGTAGCACCCAGCTACAGTGGCGGATGATGATATACCAGTCCAGTATATCAGAAAAAGATGGTGCCACTGCCATATTGCAATAGTCTAGTCATGTTGGAGACCATGGTTCCTATACAAATAGTACCTCCAATAGGTGCCACAGTGGCAGGGGCACAGCTACCATGGAGCAAGGGGGCTCAGTTGAGCCCGGGCCCTTAACTCTAAGGGGCCCCTCTGCAACTGGCTTGACAATTGCTAGGACATTTTCAGAGAGGGTGGAGCCAACATTCTGCCCCCACCCACTCTGAAAATTTTCTTCTTGGTAGAGGCCCTTTTCAAGCACCCTGAGCACTGCGGAAATGTTTGGAGTGCGTGGGGGTGGAGAAATGGCCCTGCTGATAGTTGAAAGTTCCTTCATAGTGGGGTTGCTGGCTCTCCAGGGGGCCTCACTGGGAGCCAGGGCAGAACCATAACCATTGGAAGGGGAGCCGAGGTTGGCCAGGAGCCCCATCAAAACGGCTGCAGCTTAAGGAAAACCAGCCCTCTTGCCCATAGGGAATCTATAATTGGGAGATGATCATGGGCCTGCAGAGTCTTGCTTCACCACTGCACTGTGGGGTGCTATAAACAAGAAGAGGCCAGCTGTGATTACCTGCTGGTATCCGTGTTTTTTGGTCTAGATGCGATTATGTGTAAGCAGCCAGTCTGTACGCCCCACTTGAGTAAGGGTCAGGTTCCTGTGACTGACAATTAAACCACAGAATGAAGTCAGGTAGCTTGATTAAATCAATTAAAATCCATTCAAATCTATTTAAACTCATTAAATAAACCAATTAAATGGGGATAATTAAATAAAAGAGCCCACAGGAGATGAAGTGGAGTTATTGCTGAAGTTCTTGTCCTGTTCAACAGTTAGAAGAAATCACAGATCAGCGCGGTTCCTGCACACAAGCAAGAGGATACACCATGAGTGGGACCCATACAGATACAGACAACACATTTCAGAGAACCTGCATGTTTAGGAATTTATTGATAAGCCACTCTTTAAACCAATAAATCCAGATAATGTTGCAACATTAGGTAGTGGTGCCCCTTCTCCACGCACTTTCCTCCTGCAATATCAGGGTATAAGCACATGGGGTAGACAAGTCTGGGTTGTTATCCAGGGGTATTTTCAGACGTTACACCAGGCCGATTCACCACAGCGAATCCCCGGTGGGGGTGAATGAAACAACCACCCCCCGTGGTCAAAAAAAGCCCCAAACAGACGTTATGGGACTGGGACCATGGCAGGGAATCGAGCTGCCAGATCACAGACCAGGGCAGCAAAACAGACGCTACGCCGATCCCCGGCCATGGTCAAAACACCCACAAGCCACCGGGAAGGGGCGGGATGCAGACATGGCCGCCTGAGGGCAAACGAAGCCAAAAGGCACAAAAGGGAATGCCCACACCAAAGAAACAGGAAGGGAGGGGGGAGGAGGGAGAAGAGCCACCTGGGTACCACACACAACCGGCACACAGACAACGGGGGCACAGCAGAACACACAGCACAAGAACACTCCCGGACACACACACACACACGGGACTGGAAGGGAAGGAAAGGGAAGACACGCGGGACCGGACCGCACACAAGGCACACCAGGCAAAGGGGGGGGCGGAACAGGGGAGAGGGGGGAAATGGCACAGGGGCAGGGCAGGACACAGGCAACTGGGACCACAACCCCCACAGCAGAACAGACCACACGGGACCCCCAAACACAGCAGGGGTGAAAATGCAAAGAGCGGGAGAGCTGTGCATTCAGTAGCCCAATGCAGCTGGCACAGTGGGGCCAGTACCCAAGCAGTAAGAAGCAGGCAGGACACAGAAGCATGTTTAAGTTAGTTTATTAGGAAACACAGGTAGTACAGGAAAGGCCCAGATCTATACCAAGCCCCAAGTCTCGGTGTGTGCAGGAAGGAGGAAGGAAGCTCCCCCATGCTCAGGCAGAGACACGAAGAGAGCCGAAACATCCCAGCAGAGGAGACCGACCAAGCAGGTCCCAGCAGGACAGTTAGGATGGGGGAAGGGAGCCCTGAACAGTACGGCAAAGGCCCCCGTGCATGGCAGACAAACGTGACGAGGTGCCTTGGGGGGAAGCAACCCAACGGCTGCAAGTCCAACACACAGGCAGTCCCGGAACGGCGGGGCCCTAGGAGCACAGTTCCGAGGCACAGCGGGAGCCCACACAGAACCGGGCGCGGGCCGGGAACAGTCCTGCAGGCACACTCGGACCCCACACCCCGGCAAGGGGGGCCAGGCAGGAGTGCCAGTGCAGGGCTGCCGGTCCAAAGGCACACACACACACCTGCAGGAAGCTGGTGCAGGGACCCCATAACCAGGAGGTCACACAGGCACCCAAGAGGGACAGGGGCCACCGGAGGGGGCGCAGGCGGCCAATGATACTCAGCAGGACCCAGGCGGGTCATGAAGGCAATGCAGAGAGCCAGACCCAGGCATCAGAGAAGGCAAGTATGCAGGAGAACTCCAGGTGCACAGGGAGATATGTGGGGGGGGAACCCCAAGGGGGCCTGGCCCCACAGGCAGGGCCAGATGCACCCTGGGAAGCAAACAGCACAGGCGCTTGCCAGAGACAGCAGGGAGGGAGCCGTCAGCGGAACCCGTACTCCGGGCGGGGCCCAGATCCCACACGGGGACAGGCAACCGGGGGTCAGGAGGCACCCATGACTCACAGCCAGCTGCTGGGGATCACCACAGGGCCAGGAGCTGGGTGCCCCACACAGTGAACCAAGTGGGGCCAGTGCTCATGCCTTGGCTGTACCCCAACAAGGACATGTGATGGGCGATCAGGTAGTAGGCGTCAAAGGGATCCTCCATGGACAACCCCAACTGCACATCAGAACAGGACCACATGCCAGACAGCATCGACAACTCCACCACGGAAGGTTATGACACAAAGCAGTCAGCAGCTGGGGGCCAAGGAAGCTGATCCAGCTCCAGCAACTGGTGATACACCGCGCCACCGGAGTGCTGGTGCCCGCGGGCCCCGTGGATACAGCTAAAGTAGGACACGGCCAAGGCAGGGTCCCCCTCCGCAAGGCACAGCATGTAGGCAGACAGGCTGCACACAGACAGTGAAGACATGGTCTCAGCCGCGGACCAGGCCACATGAGAGCACCTCATCTCCGGGATTCACCCATCGGGAAAGGGAGCCAGTCCCAGCATCTCTGCATGTAGGCGGCGATGCCGGACGCTCGACTCATAGTCGAAGTAGCGAAGCCCTGAGCTCAGACTCGCATAAGCACCCAGCTGGCTGTCTGGGCAGCCCAGGAGCAACTGCACGGCTGGGGTCTTCCACAGCTCACACAGGGACATGGTCTCGCGGAAGGTCCAGCTATAAGGGGGCGCCATGGGGGCCGGTAAGTGGGAGCCTGGTGGAAGCACAACCAGACGTGGTCCAGCTACACAGGGAGAATAATACCATGGACAGGGGGGCAGGCGGTCACCACAGGGCCGGGGGGGGAAGTGGGTACCAAAGTGTGCCAAGGACAGGCGAGGCGGCCACAGGCCTCAGCAATGTATAGCTGCAGAGCGAGGCGTGGGATTCAGACTTGGCACAGCTGCAGGACACTAGCGCCCAGTCAGGCCATCTAATCAGGGCTCCAAGGACACGGTGTAGCAAAGAGGGAGGGGGGACATGGATTGATGGCAGAAGGAATGCAGCTGGAACTGGAACAGCCGCGCGTGCCCGACCTGGAGCTTGGCCTCACACGCAGCCAACAGGTGAATCCTATCGCACTCCCAGCCACACCCGCCCCGCACAGGAAGGCCAGGGCATCTGGGGGCAGCCCACCAGCTGACCCTTACCATTCTTGGCCCGGCAGTACACGCCCCTACCCCCTGGGGCCAGCAACAGCGTGGAGTGGGACAGAGCACTCGCCTACTGTATGTTCCTGGTGGTCGGGGATGAGTGGTACCACACCCACATGGATCAGCTGCGCATCCTGACCACAGAGGTGCACACGGGTGCACGGCTGCGGGTGCACGTGACTGGGAGCATTGTGCAGGCCCACAGGGCCCACCATGCCTGCAGGCGGTCACTGGCCCATCTCAGGGCACAGAGGGTGTCCGGGGCAGCCCAGCAGGCCGTGAGTCAGGGCCGGAGATGGCCTGTGGCGCTCCGAGAGGAAGCCAGGTGCCTCTGAAGGGGGGCAGAGGCCCTGCGCCGGGCAGTCATGCTCACTATGCCCATCGACCGGTGGCTGTGGGTCACAGAGTGGGCCCAGGGCTGGTGGGCCTGGGCTCTGGCCCACTGGGATGAGGGACACCTGGAGGGACCACTTCAGGATGGACAAGCTCACCTTGCTGTGGCTCGCGAAGCTCCTCACGCCCTGGCTAGAGCGCCAGCACACCCCCATGAGGGCATCCATCCCCATGATCCAGCGGGTGGCCATTGGGGTGTGGGCCCTGGCAATGCCCGACTCCTGCCGGTCCATCTCTGAGCACTTCGGGGTTGGCCTGAACACCGTGGCCTGTATTCTCTGGGATGTCTGCAAGGCAGTGGAGGGGGTGCTCCTGGACAGAACAATCCAATTGGTGGACCAGAGGGTCATGATGGCCGGTTTCACAACCGGAAGCTTCCCCAACTGCATGGGCGCCGTGGACGGCACCCACATTGAGATCCTCTGTCCCTCCGCAGCTGAGGCCATAGAGTATGTCAACAGGCACGGATATCACTCCCTGCAGCTGCAGGCAGTTGTGGACCACCGGGGGAGGTTCATAGACATTTTCACGGACGACTCTGGGTGCAGTCACAATACCAGAATCATGACCATCTCCCCCTTCTATGCTAGGATATTCCGGGGGGACTTTGCTGACAGGGGGATGTCCTGGATCGAGGGGGTCCTGATGCCCCCCTGTATCCTGGGGGACCCAGCCTATCCCCTTACCCAGTGGCTCATGAAGGTGTACCCGGTCCCCCAGAACCCTGTGGAGGTGCTGTACAACTTCTGCCTGTGTTCCAGCAGGACTGTGGTGGAGCGGGCCTTTGGGGCGCTCAAGCAGCCTTGCTGGCCACTTGGACTACACTGTGGAGACCTCTGCCCTGTTGATCGGGGCCTGCTGTGTGCTGCACCATGTGTGCGAGATCGAGGGGGCTGCCCTGGAGTATCCGGAGCCCAACCGCCCCAAGCTCCAGTGCCCCTGTATGTAAATGCTAACAACCGCCAAGAGTACCGTTATGCCAAGCGCATCCGGGACGCCCTGGTGAGGCACATCAGCCGTGAGGCCGAGGTGTAAGGGAGACCACCGCCCTCCCACCCCAGTGGTGCACCCGGGGGACCCTGGTCCCTGCCCCTGCATGCCCTCCCTAGCCCCCCGTCACCCAGATAGTAGCACAGTAAACAGGACTTCATTTCACCCATTTATTGTCACCCTATATACATGTGCACCCTCACACCCACCACCACCCCATACCCCCACTGGTGTCCTCCCTCACACTTCCCTCTCCCTGGCCCCCCTCCCACTCCCCCCACGTGTCTGGGGTCAGCCCCTCAGCTGCCCGGTGGTGGACACCGAGCTCTGCGAGCTGGCTTTCCCCCCCACTGTCTGTGTTCCCGTCAGTGTCCTGGGCTGCCTCACTGGCTGAAGGGGAAGCAGGTGGTGGTGGTGGGGCCGGTCCTGGGAGTATTGGGGGCCCCCTGGGAAGCTGCACCCTCCGGGTGGCCAGGGGAGGCAGATGCGAGGGTCCTGCAGCTGTGGAGGTGTCTAGTGTGGTGGAGGAGGTAGCTGCAGGGGTTGGGGAGGGGGCTGGGGTGGCGCAGGGCCTGGCAGGGGGCCCGGGACAGGCTGTGCGGCCGGGGGGACTGGAGCCATGACATAGGCACATAGTGTGCTGGCATGGAGGAGCAGGGAGGTCCCAATTTCATGGGACCTGTCCATTTTAGCGGAGTGCTCCTGCACCATGACCTCAATGGAGCGCTCCAGCTGCCCGATCGCCTCCACCTGCCTTCTGTGCTCGCGGCGCTTCTGCCTCCGCTCCAGGCGCACCTCTGCCTGGAGCCTCTGGTCCCTTGCCTCCAACTGCTCCAGGGACCACTCTATGGCTGCCTCCATCCTGTCCACAGCCACAATCATCCACTCCCTCTGTTCTGCCGAGGTCCAGACAATTTCCTCCACCTGGTCCTCTCTCCAGCGGCGGACCCGTGCCCGGTGCTCCCTCATCCACTGTGCCGGTGGGATGGGCCCGGGTGACTGTGGGTGCCCTGGCTTCCCTGTAGGATGATGGAGGGATGGTCTGTTATCGAACCGTGCACGTGCTCCTGGCCCCGGGATGGGCCCGGGTTTCGGAGGGCCAGCAGGGTTTATCTCCTGGACCCATCCCCCCCTCAGGCCCTCCCCCTTCCGGTGTGCCTCACCTGCTGGCTCCTGATGCTGCCTGGCCTCCTGGGCACCCCCCTCCTTGGCCGCCTGGGTCCCTTGCCTGGATGTCCTGTGCTCTGTGGGTGCATGATGGGAGGGGTTGGTGGAGGGGTGCCCGGGGGCCAGGCGGGCCTCGGTCCCCCATACTGATGATTGCGGGGCCCCTGGTGCCAGCTCTGGCCTGTGTATCCCCCCTGCCCCCTGGGCCCGGCCGTTCCCCCCTCCCTCCGGCTGCTCGCTTACCCTCTGCGTCGGTCTCCGATCCCTCTGAGGCCGGCCCCTCCATGCCAGAGTGTTCCCCCCGTGACCACTGGCTGAGGATAAGGAGGGTGCCGGCCTCAGACTCTGTCTGCCCAGACTGGGGGGGGGGGGGACTGACTGTCGGGGCTGCTGTCCAGGGGGGCTTCTGGTGCTGGAGATCCTGGGGCATTCCTCCTGGGTTTTCGGGACCCTGGAGCCAGTGCATTATTTTTGGGGTGGCAATTTTGGGGTGGCGAGGTTATGGGGGAGGTTACAGCGGTGCACTTGTCATGGACGGACCATTATCTCCTTCAGGCCAGTCTTCTAGCGCACCCCCTCCAGAAGGGGAAGGGACCACTTAGGATGGTCCGCCCTTGGAGGCTGATGGAACCCCAGTGGTTCCAAGAGGCCCTGGGGGAATTAACCCTGGACTTGGACGGCCACTCTGTGGATGAGCTGGTCCAGCACTGGAACAGCTTGCTGGAGGAGGCCATTGACAGGGTGGCTCCAAGACGCCTTCTGCCTTGGTCTCATCACCACACGACCCCTTGGTTTACTGAGGGACTGCGGTGTATGAAGTGTATAGGCAGGAGGCTAGAGTGACGATGGCGTCGGACTCGATCTGACTCCGACCGTCTTCTCCATAGGGCCCATTTGCGGTCCTATGTTGAGGCTGTGAGGACGGCCAGGAAGGAGTTCCTTGCTGTCCTCATAGCATCTGAGAAGTCACGCCCGGCGGAGCTGTTGCGGGTGTTGTGGGGGCTGGTTAGTCCGGCCTCCCTCCGCCTTGATGGGGATTTTTCCCAGGCCCGCTGTGAGGAATTTGTCAACTACTTCGCAGACAAGATTGCTTGGATTCAGACCGACTTTGATGCTGGATTAATGGCAGTAGGAGAAGAACGCGGGGGGACGGAGGCCCCATCTGGTCCAATGTTGTGGGGAGAGTTTCAGGAAGTGACGCCGGCTAATGCGGTGGATGTCCTGGGGTCTGTGAGGGCCATGTGTTGTGAGCTTGATCCGTGTCCGTCCTGGTTAGTAAAAGCTTCCAGGGAGACGTTGGGGATGGTACTGGCGGGGGTATTGAATGCGTCCCTGTGGTAGGGGAGGTTGCCGCCTTGCCTCAAGGAGGCTGTGGTGCGTCTCCTGCTGAAAAAAACATCTTTGGACGTGGATGCTCTCGCCAATTACCTTCCCTTTTTAGGGAAGATTATTGAGTGGGCGGTGGCACTCCAGCTCCAGGTGCATCTGGATAGCATCGGTTTCCTAGACCCTTTTCAATCTGGGTTCCGCCCCGGCTATGGCACCGAGACGGCGTTGGTGGCCTTGGTGGACGACCTCCGCCGGGAGATGGATGCGGGATGTTCGACATTTCTCATCCTGCTCGATCTCTCGGCCGCTTTTGACACCGTGGACCATGGGCTGCTGTTGAGACGACTGCGTGACCGGGGGGGTCTGGACGGGACTGTTCTTGAATGGTTCCGTTCATTCCTCTCGGGGAGGAGCCAGCGGGTGGTGTTGGGGGAGGAAACATCGAGCCCCCGCGCCTTACCGTGTGGCGTTCCGCAGGGATCGATCTTGTCTCCATTATTATTTAATATCTATATGCAGCCCTTGGGGGAGGTCGTGAGAGGGTTCGGGGTGCGATGTCACCAGTATGCTGATGATACTCAGCTGTACCTCTCCTTTTCTACTGACCCAGACCCTGCTATCTCGGTGCTATCCCAATGTTTGGAGGCCGTGGCGGATTGGATGCGGCTGAGCAGACTGAAGCTCAACCCAGATAAGACGGAGGTGATGGTGGTGGGGAGGGCGAAGGGGGTGGTGGCCCCCCTAGTTGGGGGGGTTTGCCCCCCTGTAGCTCAGCAGGTCCGGAGTCTGGGGGTCGTATTGGACGCAGACCTGCGTCTGGAGCGGCAGGTGGAGGCAGTCGCTAAGGCTGCCTTCCGCCAGCTTTATCTGGTACGTAGGCTGCGTCCGTATGTCTCTGGCCCGGACCTGGCCTCCCTCATCCATGCCTTCGTCACCTCGAGGCTCGACTACTGCAACGCGCTCTACGTGGGGCTTCCCTTGTTCTTGGCCCGGAGGCTGCAGCTGGTGCAGAATGCGGCGGCTCGTCTTCTTACGGGGACGGGCCGTCGGGAGCATATTACACCTGTGCTCCGAGCTCTGCACTGGCTGCCGATAGCGTGCCGAGCCAAGTTCAAGGTTTTGGTGATGATCTATAAAGCCCTACACGGTCTCGGCCCCTCATACCTCAGGGACCACCTCGCCATCCGCGCCCCAGGGCGGCACCTGCGGTCTGCCGGGGGTGCCTTCCTGGAGGTCCCCCGTGTTAAGTGGGGGGCCACAATGGAGAGGGCATTCTCGGTTGTTGGGCCGCGGCTCTGGAACTCCCTTCCGGAGGAAGCTCGCCTGGCCCCTAGCCTGTTAATATTCTGGCGAAACTGTAAGACCTGGCTGTTCACTCAGGCTTTTGGGAGGGAGGGTGGGTCGGATGAGGGGTCTAGCTCCCCCACCTACTGTGGTTTTATTTATAACTTAGCCCTGTTTTAATATTTTGTTGTATTTATGAGAGTTTTTATGGTTTTATTGTATTTTAATGTTTTTGGAAGCCGCCCCGCGCTACATAGCAGGAGGGGCGGGGTATAAATCTATCAAATAAATAAATAAATAAGGGGAGGGGGTACCTCGACCCATTCCCTGCCCTGGACCACAGTACACCCCACTAGGCATGGGACAATGATGGACCCCTTCATATGAAGGATGCGGTCCAGGGCATCGTAGAAGGGGGCAGTCCAGGCTCTGTGGCCGGACTGCATGTTATTGTCCCAGATGGCCTTGTACCCCCTCTTGAGTTCTTTGGCCTTTGAGCGGCACTGTCTGACAGTCCGGTGGTGCCCTGTTGCCTCCATGTCCCTCACTATGTCCTGGTAGACATGTTTGTTGCACTGGTTGAGGACAAGCTCCAGCTGGCATTCCAGGGTCCCCCAGATCCGTATAAGTCCAGGGTGTTTCACAGCCCCCACTGGCCCCCTCGGTGGTAGGCCCATCTCCCCCTTCTCCCATGTGGTTCCTCCTCGTCCTCCTCCTCCACCTCCTCCTCTTCCGGCCAGGCTGGGCCTGTGTCCTCTGGGGGCTCGTCCACCCGGGCTCGTTTGCGTGTCTGTGGGCGGCACGGAGGGGGGGTTTACTTCTTGGGTTTTGTTCTGACCCCTCCCCCTGCCCCCCCACCCTGCCGGGTGCCCTGCTGGGCCCCATCGCCCCCTGGCTGCCCCTGTGCTCCTTGTTCCCCTCCCCATGGGTTCCCTTACCCATTTCCTGGATGCCTCCTCCCCCAGTCCGGCTGATGTCCCCGGGGCGGTCTGTCCCGGCTGCACCTGCTGCTCCTGCTGCTGCTGCTCCTCCACCACCTCCATGTGCAGCACGACCCCCTCTCCTCCTCCCCCCCTCTGCCTGCACTCCCTCCACCATTGCCACTGCCTCCTCCCTCGCTCTCTCTCCCGCTGCTCTCCTCCTCCTCACTCCATCCCGCCACATTTCCCTGCTGTGGATTGCCCTTTAAATCTCCCTCCCCGGTCTGTGTTGTTGCCGGTTGCCTGGCAGCAATGCTGCATGCTTTGATCCCTGCTGGGAATCATTTTCTTTGATCCCGGCCGGTGATTGCCATCCAGACATTACTTTTTGTTGTTTCCTGGCAGGAATCACTTTGGCCACGCTTTCGAAGCTCATCCCGCGGGGAGCCCAGGAAGCGTGGTTGACATTGATCCCCTGTGGGTATTCACTGTGGTGAACATCTGGCGACCGCCAAACAGACGTTCAGGGTGCTTTGACCCCGTCGTGGGTTTGAGCGTGGGTCACTGTGGCTTGACTGTGATCTCGTAACGTCTGAAAATACCATAGGTCACAAAACTATAGTAGGGACAGTTGGTGAAGCTGCTCTGAGGTCCACTAGCCTGGCAGGGGGCAAGGGGTACTGATGCATCCCTTGCTGGTGTGGGAAGGAGCATTCCATCTCCTGCACCAGGGTCCATTCCAACCTAGCTACATCACATTTGTTACAACCCTTGTATAGACTAGCCTCCTCTAATCAATATCTGGCTGTACCTCCCCCCTCCTTGTCCTTCCCATTGCAAGAGTACCAGGACAACTAAGGGTGTTTCTACATTAGATGTGTCCATGCATGCCCCCCACTGTCCACATGTCCAACTGCTTGTTTGAAGTTGCTGCCTGGGGAGGTGCGCTCCCGTAACCCACGCACCGACCACCTATGGCCACATGTGGAACATGCCTGAAAAATCCAGAGTGCCCCATTGCAGGTCAGGGTAACAGCACCCATGAACAGGCCAGTCATGCACCCATTTGAAGCTCTCCCCATGTACTTCCTGTACGTGGGTGCCCCTCTGCTGGTCCATGCACCGACCATGGGGGTCCCCCCCTCTTGTTTAAAAACACCCTAAAAGGGAGAAGGTAAACTCAGAAGCCACCTGAATTACTAGCCTAAAAATGGAAGCTCCAAGCTAGTAATGAACACCACACACACACACACACACACTTTAATCACAAAACTGTACTAACCCCACAATAAGCAGCTGAATATTAACAATTTGTGTAAGCTCCCCACCCCAGATGTAACAGTGGTCAAACTTAGAGTCTAGGACAGGGGAGGGGAAAGTTTTCTGTCCCAGGGACCACTATGAGAATGAATACAAGCTCCAGGGACCATATAGATGGGGGGTGGGGTGGGGGTGTATGTGTGTTTAAGGGAAGAATAATGTCCAGATTATGAATCACTTCCATGGATCTGTCCCTATCCTTGTGTACATGCTCTCATTTCTGCTCCCTTACTCTGAGCTCAGTTTTTCAGTACTTGGGGATAGGAACTGGATGCAGGGACCAAATCCAGAAACTGGAAGGGGGAGATATAAACATGAGCTGTGGGCTGCATTTGGCCCCCAAGTTTGAGTTTCCCCACCCCTGGTCTAGGACATGGCAATTTCCCTTTTTATATTATGGATTGTTTTAATTGTTTTAATTGTATTTTGTGAGCTGCCCTGAGCTGCCTTTCAGCAGGAGGGTGTGGGATATAAGTTATTAAATAAAAATAAAAAATAAAAATATTCCCTGTACCCGAGTCATCTTTGAACCAGGCAGTTATTTAACTTATTGAATGCATAAAGCCACCATGGGCTTCTCAATTACAGAACCAGCCAAAACTTGGCCAGATGATTTTTCTAATTTTTTGTAAATTATGAAATATTCAACATTCCTATTTGAAAATATTTGTATTCTAATCCCCACTAGGCCATTGCTTAGACCAACCAAAATTTTAAAAATGGTTATCTAGAATAGTAGAATCTTAGGGTGTTTTTAGACAAGCAGGGGAATCTAGCAGATTGACAAATCTGCTCTTTAAAAAGCCATGTGGGTATTGTTTACATGTACCAGAAGTCACCGGCCGCCATTGAAAACAGTAGTGTCCAGTGGCTTGTGCATTATTTTTAGAACTGGATTTGTAAAACCTCTATCGATATTGAGGTTTTACAAATCCCGTTTTAAAAATAACGTGTGAGCCACTGGACGCCACTGTTTTCAATGGTGGCCGGCGACTTCTGGTACATATAAACGCTCCCTGTGGGATTTTTTAAAGACCAGATTTGTCAATCCGCTAGATTCCCCGGCTCGTCTAAAAATGCCCTTTGAGCTGGAAGGTATATTGAGGGTCATCTAGTCCAACCCTCTGTATGGATGCAGGATGACTGCAGCTACACCGTCCCTGAGAGATGGCTGTCCAGTCTCTTTTTGAAAACATCCAGCTATGGAGAGCCCACAGCCTCCCTAGGAAGCTTGTTCAATTGCTGCACAGCTATTACTGTTAGGAAGCTTTTATTGATACTTAATCAAAATCTACCTCCCTGTAACTATTATCATTATTATTATTTTATTTATTTTTACTCCTGCCTCCGGCAGCTCGGGGCAACAAACAACAATAAGACAGATTCAATAAAATACAATAAATAGGACAGATAAAACAAGTTAGCACACACAAATTCAATAAAAACAATGCCACTAAAAATTAACTGGCTAAAAATTAACCAAAAGTGGTGCAGAGAACCACCACCCCAAACCACCCCTCACCCATCCCTCTCACCAAATGCCTGGTGGAAGAATCATGTTTTATACTGACAGTGGAAGGTGAGGAGATCTGGGCTGAGATGGACCCCCACTGGGAGTGAGTTCCACAGCACTGGTATAGCCACCGAGAATGCCCGCCTGTCGATCACCACCTGTCTATACCGTGGAACCTCCAGGAGGCCACCCGCAGATGACCACAGGAGCCACCTAGGAACCCAGGAGGTGAGCCAGTCTTTCAGATAGCCAGAGACCAGGCCATTTAGGGCTTTATAGGTCAAAACCAGCACACTAAATTGGGCCCGGAAGACCATAGGCAGCCAGTGCAGACAATGGAGCACCGGTGTAATGTGCTCCTAGCGCCCTGTCCCAGTAAGCAGATGAGCCGCTGCATTCTGCACCAGCTGCAGCTACTGAACAGTCACCATGGGAAGCCCTATGTAGAGTGCATTATAGTAGTCCAGCCTCGAGGTGAAGAATTCATGGATGACGGTGGTGAGATTGGAGTCTGAGACATACGGACAAAGTCATCTCACCAGATGCAACTGGCCGAAGGCACTCCTAGCCAGAGCCAACACCTGGAGATCCAGGTGCAGTTGCAGATCCAGAAACACCCCAGGCTTTGTACCTGAGACACCAACCCACAACGGACCCCATCAATGACAAAGGACCCTCCTTCACCCAGATCACCGGTCCCACTAACGAGCATCACCTTTGTCTTATCGGGATTCAACTTCAATCGGCTAGACTTCATCCAGTCCCAAAGCACCAAAACTGCAGAGCCTGAGTCCAATGAAAAGGAGAGGTACAGATGAGTGTCATCAGTGTATTGATGACAGCATACCCCCTGTCTGCATACAACCTCCCACAGCAGCTGCATATACACATTGAACGAAAGCGGGAACAGAATAGAACCCTGCAGAACCCCACACGGGAGACCCTTGGGGAAAAATGAATAATCGCCCAGACCCACCCAATGAGATCTATCTACTAGGAAGGGATGGAACCAGTGCAACACCATCCCGTCCACCCCAGAAAATCCCTACAGGTGAGTCACCAACACCTCATGGTTCACTGTTGCAAAAGCTGCTGACAGGTCAAGCAGAACCAGCAGGGTTGAATGTCTCTTATCCAGCTCTACCCGCAGATCATCAACCAAGGCCACAAGTGCAGACTCAGTGCCATAACATGGTCAAAAGCCCAACTGCAAGGGATCCAGAAAACGGATGTGGTCTAGATGTGCCTGCAACTGACAGGCCACCACCTGTTCATTAACCTTTCTTAAAAAGGGAAGTTTAGAGACAGGCAGATAGCTGGCTGGGGAATCAGCATCAAGAGATGGTTTCTTGAGAAAAGGGCAGACCACCGCCTCCTTCAAAGGTTCAGGCAGCCGCCCCTCCCCAAGAGATGTGTTGATTACCTCTGCCAGCAATGGCCCCACCATATCCCTACTGGTTTTAATCAGTCAGGATGGGCATGAGTCCAGTTCACATGTCATGGCCCTAACAGATCCCAGCACATCACCTGCATCAGCAGGCATCACCAACTGAAATTGATCCCACAAACATTGACCAGACCAGGCATTCCTAACCTCTGACTCTGCCACTGTACCCAAAAAGGTGGAGTCGAAGTTGTGTTCAGTGCAAATGATTTTATTCATGAAATATGCCATAAATATGTCACAGTGGGTCCTGGATGACTCCAGGTCCAGGTGGAGACAGTCTGGACTGACCAGGCCCCTCACCACCTGGAAAAGCTCTGCCGGACGCGACTTCACAGATGCTCATCTAGAGCACATCATTCCTAGTCCTGCCCTCTGTAGCAATGAAGAATGGTTCCTTGACATCATCTTGGTGGCATCCCTTTACATATTTGACGACTGCTATCATATCGTCCCTTAATCTCCTTTTTGCTAGACTAAATTTACCCACTTTTTAACTGGGAAAAACTTGCTTTCCAGACCCTTTGTCAACTCTGTTGCCCTCATCTGTATTTGTTCTAATTTGTCAGTGTTCTTAAAATGAGGTGTCCAGAACTGGACGCAGTACTCTGGGTGAGGTCTGGCCAATGCTGAATAGAATGGATTTATTACCTCCACTGGTTTGGAAACAATGTCTGCTACTGCAGCCTAAAATTGCATTAGTCTTTTTTGCAGCCACATCACATTGCTGGCTCATGTTCAGTTTGTGATCAACCGCAATCCCTAGATTTTTTTCACATGTGCTGCTGCCAAGCCAAGTATCCTCCATCTTATTGTTGTGCATTTAGGTTTTCTTCCTTACATGCAGAACTTTACGTTTATCTCAGCTGAATTTTATTTTTTTTAAGTTCTGCCCAGATTTCCAATCTGTCAATATATTTTTGTATTATGTCTTCCAAGTTATTAGCTAGCCGTTCCAGTTTAGTGTCTTCTGCAAACTTGATAAGCATTCCCTTTACCCCTTTATGATCCAAGTCATTAATAAAGATGTTGAATTGCACCCAGTACAGAACCCTGCAGGCAATGCATTTAAACATTTATGAGAAACAACAGTTCAAGCCTGCCTTTTTGTATTCATGCCATTTTGGAATGAAGAAAATTATTTAAAAGAATTCAAACTTGCAGTCTATGCCACTGCTTGGAAAGTTATATTCTATTAAATTCCCCTCTCATCACCATTGACTTTCCTATAAACCATAAGGTCTATTTTATCGGCATTCCAAATGTAAGGATCTGAAAGCATTCTTGCATTCACTTTTTATTAAGCACAATAGACATTTCACCGCAACATTTTTATTGTTCCACCTCATTGTCCATATTATTATTAGGGATGGGTGAACAGATCGCGGTTCGGGTTCGGCCATTCGGTTCGGTTCACCTGTTTGGTTCGGCCGTTCGGTTCGCTCGCTGGGTTTGGGTTTGGGTTCGGCCATTCAGTTTGGTTGTGTTTGGTTCGGTCATGTTCGGTTCAGTTTGGGTGTTTGGAAAAAGTATCGCGAGAGCCCGTGGTCATGCCAGAAACAGGAAATTCGAGTGCGTGGTGAGTGTCAATTCGAGTGCGTGGGTGAGAGCGTGTGTGTTATAGCTGGCTGGGTGTTCAGTTGTGATTAGTGTGTTTTGACTGTGTGGTGTGTGTCAATCAAAAGTTTTTATTGTGTAGCCATTGACTTTTACAATGTCTAAATAAAAATAAAAATAAAAATAAAAATAAAATGCATATTACGACCAAGGTCGTACTATATTGACAGTACAAATGTTAAAACAACCATAGTTTCCACAATTGGTACACCACATCCTGCCCTCCACCCCCCAAAAGCTAGATAATCCATGAAAATTTACGAGAAAAACACCTCTCACTTGAGCATCATCATACCAATAAAGATTACTGATAACATTATATCAACACATTTGGTAGAATACTAGTGGAAAGATGATCGTCCATATGCCGGGGCGAGTCTGAGTTCTACTAACTCCTTATTTCAGCAAATGGGCTAGCCCTAAGACTGCACATTACCCCTGTCCACACCAAGGGGATGGGTTCCAGCTTAGAGGCATAATCCACGTTCTCCCGATGGGAGAGAGTAACCCTATCATCAAAATGATTAACAGGGAGTAATTATAATTGCCCAGCGGATATGCAGAGTGGCCAGGCCTAAAGCTGCCACTGCCCTGGTCATGTCCGAATCCACCAGGCTTAAAAATCTGCTCATCTCCCCACCGCTCCCACCTACACTTTCCCTCATTCCTCCAAGATATTTAATTCTAGGACCAATTAGTGAGGGACAGAGTAGAAGAATGTGATCCACTGTATCTAATTCCCTTAAATTACACAACTGGCACCATCTCAGTGCCCATGGTGTATTCTTATAGTGGCCCTCTACTAAAGTGGAGGGAAATGAATTTGTTCGTAGCTTAAAAAAGACTACCCGCTTTCCTGCATCCATCCAATTAAATAGGTGATAATCTCCTGAACCCCGAGAATTAAAAGGCAAATATTTGGGGGCTACCTTCTGTTCAGCCAAGAGCGCCATTTCTGTTTGCATAATTTGGTCATCTATCCTCCCTTTAATTAACTTCCTTGCAGCCCTAAATCCAATAGGCCTCAAACTCTCCACCAAGAACCCTAAGTGACAAACGTCCTTCTCTACCAACATGCTCCAGGGGGCCACAAGACCTCCCTCTATTGCCATGGTCAAGAGAGAGGTTTTACAAGGGGGAAAAAGTACCACCTTTAACCATGAGATGACCAAAGCCCGTAATGCATAGGCTCTGAGGGGGGGCATAAAGCCTCCATCCTCAATAAAACCGGTGGCAGCCCTCGGGGTGCACCCAAAATTGCTCTAAGAAATCTATTCTGAATACTTTCAAGATGGAAAAGAAATGACACTCCCCAGACCGGGAAAGCGTAGAGCAACTGGCTTATAACTTTTGTTTTAAACAATCGGAGCGCTGGTAAAACCAGTTTTCCTCCCTGACCATAATAGAATTTTATAATTACTGCCGTAGTTTTCCTGGCCAAGGTAAATGCTGCCTCTAGATGGTCTCTCCAGCTGGGGCGGGAGGAGAAAATCACCCCGAGATACTTATATCGTGGTACCTGCTCTATACTATTTGTGCCTATTGCCCATTGACAGATTCCTGGGCATCCTCTGGCTCTAACCACCAGGACCTTTGTTTTCTCAAAATTTATCTGCAGATGTTCTTTTTGGCAATAGACTCTGAACGCTTGCATAGTTCACTTCAGCCCTATCAATGATTGCGACATAAGCACTGTATCATCAGCGTAGAGCAATAGACTAACTCTACGCGAGCCAACCTTAGGAGCATGTGTGTTGATATACGTCAGAGCCTGGACCACATCATTAATATATAGGTTGAAAAGCGCCGGGGCCAACAGACATCCCTGTCTCACCCCAGCCCGGACTGGGACTGGCTCAGATACTGCTCCCTGGGTACTGTAACGAACCCTAGGAGAGTTCCCTGCATGGAGCCGAATAATAAGATATAATAATTCCATACCCATAGCCCTCAACTTTATCCATAGTCTCTCCCTGTTAACAGAATCGAAGGCCTTTGCTAGGTCTACAAAGCACAAATAGAATTTTCTCCCATCGGTAGTGTACCTGGCAACCAAGGCTGCTAATACATGTATATGGTCTTGTTGCCAGGCCTTTTTGAAAACCAGCTTGTTCAATTTCAATGATACCAGCTTCGTCAAGCCATAATTGTAGCCTCCCCAGCAGTACCCTAGTATATAACTTGGCTATAATATTGAGGAGGCTAATGGGCCTATAATTCTCCGGAAGCTGTGGGTTCCCTTTTTTAAAAATGGGAACAATAATGATGGTCTTCCAATCTGCTGGGAAAGCACTGGTTTCATTAAGGTTAAGTAAAAGAGGTGCCAGGAACCTAGCCCACCACACTGGGTTCCTTTTCAGGACTTCGGGGGAGACAAAGTTGGGTCCCAGGGCTTTCCCTACTTTTAGCTGTTCAATAAGTGGCACTAACTCCTCAGGTGTTATAGGGGCTCACTGCGGGAATCTCTCTAAGGGCAAGTCACCCGGGGAGGGGCATATTTCCTCAACCCCAGCATACAGAGACCCATAGAACCTCTGCCACAGTACTGGGTGTACACTACTGCCCCTTGCAGAGCCTCCTCTTCTCTGTGTTGCTCTAATCAGGGCCCAGAATCACCGAGCATCTTTAGCTTTTACTGCCACAAGTAATTTGGCCTATTGTGCCTGGGCATAGCTATTTTGTTTAATAGTTCGGACATCTCACTACTTTTTACGTTGCTCCACTATCTGTATCCTAAGTGACTGGTTAGGGTGCGCCCTAAGTTTCCTAGCGGTTCGTCGAAGATCTGATCTTGCCTTACGGCAGTCTGAATCAAACCAAGCAGGAACTGCATGGGATAGGGCAGCAGTGTGCAAAGAGCCCATATCCCTCCTGGTGGTAATAGGGAGGATCATAGATATTAATTCCTCATACACAGCCACTGTCCCCATGCCACAAACAGCCACCAAGTCTCACAAAGTCTATATGTCTAGTCTAGACATATAAAGTCTAGACTCACAAAGTCTATATGCCACAGGCGAGGCAAAAAATGCATCTAATGCCTCTGCCTGATGGTCAGTCCACCTTGCTCTTACTACCAATGGGGCTCCCCTGATCTCAGACTGAGGAATAGGGAGACTAAGTACCTCTCCATCAGTGAAGGGCTCTGAAAAGAGCAAAACCAATGGCAAATGGGAGGACACGCCTAGTGGAACCACCATCAAGTGGTGGATCATAGGCAAAAAATCAGGGGGTACTAATAGAAGATCAAGGACACTAGATCCCAAAGGGGAGTGGAATGTGAAATTCCTGTACAGGTCTCCTTCTACCCGTCCATTGGTAATAACTAAGTCCAAATTTGTTAACAGTTTGTCCATCAAAATTTTTCTTGGTCCCACTACATGGTCCCTAGATTGACGACTCCGAGGGACTAGAGGGTCCGCTGAATCCTCCAGGTCAGGGATCGTCGGGAATATAATTGGGTTCCCCAGATGGGTGTTAAAATCACCGCCAAGACAAAGGGTGGCATCTGGGAACCTCTCAGTAGCCTCACAGACTTGGGCCGAAATCTCCTCCCAAATGCCCGGTTGGTAATATACCGACCGATCTGGAGGGATATAGACTATCCCTATTAGCATGTCAAAACCAGAAGGAAATTTACAGTACAAAAGACTAAAATAAGCTTTAATAGAATTAATTCTTTGCACACAGGCATCTAATTTAGTAGAGATAAATAAAGCAAGACCTCCGCTAGGGCGACACCACACAGCTGAAGGAATTGCTTCTAACCAATAGGTATCGAAGGCCTGCCACCTTTGCTGGCTCGGACATTCCGTCATCCATGTTTCTTGGATAAGTACCACATCAAGCGAGGTCATAAAATGGAGGAAGTCAGGATCTGACTTATGGGCCCTCCACCCCGAAATATTCCAGGTAACCAGGGATAATAACCTCTGATTGCTGCCTAGTCATTGCTTAAGTGGAGGCAAACGTGTCTTGGACCGTTGTCTTAGTACTCGGCCCACAGGGGAAGTTGGAGCTGCCGATGAGCAAACTATGGCCCCTGAAGCTCCCCCAGAGACTGATGCCAATACTCCCTCTGTAATTTGATGATCTGTATTGACCCCAAGAGCACACACTGGAACTGCGTCTAGTAGAGGGCTAGAGTCAGGATGAGATGGTACCGGGAGTGATGTAGAAAGTCGCTCTATCGGCCGCAGGCAGGGGGGGCGAGAAGGTACTCTTTCCCTACTTGCTCCTCTCTCCTTTAAGGTAACCATTGAGCTTGCAATAATAGATAGTCCCGGGGGGCGGATACCCTCCCCTGGGGATCCCTCACCTAACTCAAGCTGTAAGGTAGATTTAACCGGGGTGGATACCTTTGAGTGTATTGGGGTCATCCGGGAAGTATTTTGGGGGGATCTCTGCCGGGTCAAGGACACTCTAGCTTCATTCTCCCCCTTAGTGAGATCGAATTTTAACTCCCCTAGCTGTGCATACAGGGAATCTAACCTTTGCATGCAATGCGCTTGCATACTTATCGAAGAGGTAGATCGTAGCCTAGCAGGAGTAATCTGTGTAGGGGAAGAGTTGAAACATGCCCCCCGCTTCATGCCTGATGGTTCCACAGAAAACGGTTCACTGACCTCCTGAGGGCACCCCTGATCAGTTGAAGTAAGACCTCTAAGGTCCTTTCTTGAAGCCATCAAGGGGTGAGTTCCCTCAGGGGGAGCCGATTGGAGTGCATAGATTCTACCATTCCTCTGGGGTGATCGTATAGATCTACCCTCTAATGGTTCCATAGGAATGAACTCACTAACCTCCTGGGGACACCCCTGGGCACCTGGTGTGCCACCTCTAGATTCCTTCCTTGGGGCCATCAGAGAGTGAATTCCCTCAGAAGGGCAGGAATGGATATCAACATCCCACTGAGGTGGTCGAGTGAATCTACCTCCTACCGATTCCATAGGAGTCGGCTCCCTAGCCTCCTGAGGGCACCCCCAATCACCTAATATGCCACCTCTAGGGCCCTTCTTTGAGGCATCGGAGGGTGCAAACGCTCAGAACGAGGCAGCGGGTAAGAATAGATTCTATCATCCCACCGAGGTGGCCGGGTAGATCAACCTCCTGGCAATCCAGCAGGAATCGGCTCACTAGCCTCCTGCGGATACCCCCAGTCACCAGATGTAACACCTTTAAATTCCTTCCTTAGGGCCATCAAAGGTTGAGGTCCCTCGGGGGGGCCAATGGGCAGGAATGGGTTCTATCATCCCACAGGGGTAGAAGAATAGATCTACCACCAGTTGTGGGTGCAATCCTTTCCATTTGTGGCTCCTGTAGAATCCCTTCTTGGGCCTGTGGGAGAGTCTGGAACACACGGGCAATATAAATCGCATGACGTTCAAGATAATTTTTCCGCGTCAGGATAAAAGAAGGGACATGAGAGGATTCAAAAAGGACCAATACCGTTTGCCTATCTGATGTCTCTAATAGGTGGTCCACAGATACTATATCCTTACTTGTGATAGCTATTTTTAAAAAATATGGCCTCAAATATTCAGCCACATCCAAGGCGGAACCCCAAACAGGGGTGGGTCACCCTCCTCTTGAGATGACTGTAATAAACAAGGCAGAGGGGATAAAACCAAATTTTTCAGCTTAGTCGGAGCTAAAGGCAGCAGTAACTGGGTTTAAATGGCATCCCCCCCTGAGATATCACAGAAATAGAGGAGGGATGCAAGATCACCGGGGCTGGAATCCAGTTAGTGTTAGTATAAGTCTGTCTGCAGGAAGAGAATTCCCCTAAAGGGGCATCTGGGGCCCTCCTACCCCCTCCTGATTCGGTTCTAATTTTCCCTGGGAGCATGCCCTTCACTGACTGCTCTACAAAAGCAAGTTGGGATTGCATACCTGCTAGTTGGCTAAACATGTAATGAACTGTCTCAGCAGTCAGCAGGACATGTTCTGCTAAGAAGGTGGCCAATTTCCCTCCCACTAAATTAACCTCCTCCTCTTGCCCCATCTCTTGTCTTGATTCCATCAGGGCAGACCCACTACTTTGGTGAAGGTCCAATCGGTCCTTCACCTACCTGGGAGATTCTCACCCTGCTTGACTAGGGGACTGAAGGCATGGAGGCCCATATTGGGCCCGAGGGGGGGAGGTTGCCCAATCCCCTCTACCTGGTGCCTGGTGAAGAAAGAAACTATCAAAGCGCCCCTGCATAAGGGGTTTTGAGGGCAACATCCTCTCCTGCAGATTTGACTTAGCCCGCCCAGTACCAGCCATCAATAGGACTCCTTATTTCCTCGTCACACTCCACCCAACCTGGAAAGAGTCTGGCTCCTGCTCCAGGTCATGCCGAAGGGAGCACAAAAGGGCGCGCCCTTGTGAGCGCAGCCCTTTGGCGTGCAGCCCTTCAGCACGCTGCCCCAGCACGCATCTTTGGTGCCGCCGAAGGGCTGCTAAAGGTTTTAGTTCTCCACAGGCTGCCAGTGCCGCCCCTAGTCACACCACTCACAGCTGTCCCAAAGAGTGAAGGGGGGGAATACGCCACTCACCCTTGCACTGTTGATATGCCGCCAAAGGGCTGCTGAAGGTTTTAGTTCTCTACAGGCTGCCGGTGACACCCGTAGCCACACCTCTCACAGCTGTCCCAAAGAGTCTAATAGTGAAGGAGGGGGAATACGCCACTCACCCTCGCACTGTTGATCGCCTATGAAATACTTTAAACGTGGCTGGTCCAGAGATGCCATCGGGGAACAGGAGGGTCTGCTCCTCTTTTCCCCATCTGACGCAGAGAAGCTCCTCCCTTTTCCTTGCAGGTCCGGTTCACCACCCAACACTCCACTGCAGCCCAGATGGAGGTAGGTAACAGCAGGAGAGAGGGGAAAACTTCCTCCAAAGGATTCAGCTAGCTGTATACTTTGATTCCCTGCAGATAGCGTCAGGGGGAGGGTGCCCACGTCCACTCTTGGCCCCACGAATGGGCCCACCAATGGGCAACACCCTTTGGTGTCACCCTTCAGCTGGCGCCCAAGGGCTGATGCCCAAAGGGTGTCCCAGCCCTTGGGTTAGTACCTGTAAGAGGGACAGACAGCCAATGGGCTCCAGGCTCCAACAAACACTGGGAGTGTATCTCGGTCTCCTCCCTTCCTTCCCCCCAGCTGCAAACACTCCTCACACCCAAAGGGTGTCCCAGATCTTGGGTTAGTACCTCGGTCACTGAAGTCATCCACAAGAATGATTTCTGCTATAAGGCTATCCGGAGTTCGGTTGATGATGCTGTGTATTGTTCTCAAGAGTGAAGTCCAACCTTCGTTATGAAATTGAATAATTATACTACTGTTTGGAAGCTTCTCCAAGTATACCTTGTGCTTACAGCTGACTCAGCAGAAAAGCTTCCTCCATGGTCCTGCTAGCCTGCTACTTCTTTCCAAACTGAACTATTCTCAGGCTTGGCTCCCAAGGGCTTGCTAGTCTGTGTGGTGTGTGTTGGTTTTGGTTTGGCTGGTTGGTGAGTGCTGTCTGTGTGTTTTTAAAAAAAAAATGGAGAAGGTGACCAGTGCCACCACCATTAAACGTTGGGCCTGGGGGAAGGCCAAGGTGGTGGAGCCAGTGGTGGAGGAAGAGGTTCCTCTGGCCGCTGCTGGACCTTTGGTGTTGGAGGAGGAGCCAGATCCGGTGGGCACAGGAGGTGCTTCTGCCACTGCTGCCAGGTTTGTAAACCTTTTTTTTACTTTGAGGACAAGAAACTTAAGGCTCTATCCGTTAGAGTGAGATCACTGGCGTGCAGGTGGGTGCATGGGTGGTGGACATCAGTCAGGCACAAACAGTGGGCATCAGCAGGTAGCAGAGGATGTCTGCCACAGAGAGGGAGAGAGTACTGTGTGGGGCTCTTCCAGCAGTCAGGCATGAGCACGAGAAGCACCCTCACCTAAACATGTGCCAGGCTAGCAAGGGTCTTCACTCTCCAGTTGCCATCCCATTCCCTATGCAACCCCAAATAAGGGCAGGATTTGCACGTGCCAGCCACCAGGGTCTTTCCAGTTGCCATCCATAGTGCCCCAAGGAGGGCAGAACTTGGACATGCCAGGAAGGGTACTTCCAGTTGCCATTGCTACTAGCACCCAAAAAAGGGCAGGATTTGCACGTGCCAGCCACAGTCTCATCCCTCCACAGGATTTGCATGTGCCAGCCAGCCAGGGTCTTCCCATTGCCATCCCAAGCACCCCAAGGTCAGGATTTGCATGTGCCAGCCAGGGCCTTTCTAGTTGCAATCCCTAGCATCCCCAAGCACCCCAAGGAGGGCAGGATTTGCACGTGATAGCCACCAGGGTCTTTTCAGTTGCCATCCATAGTGCCCCAAGGGGGCAGGGTTTGCACGTGCCAGCAAGGGTCTCATCCCTCCGCAACACCCAAAGAAGGACAGGATTTGCACGTGCCAGCCAGGGTCACATCTCCCGTTGCCATCGCTACTAGCACCCAAGGAGGACAGGATTTGCACATGGCAGCCAGGGTCACATCTCCCATTGCTTTTGCTACTCCCACCCCAAGGAGGGCAGGATTTTCATGTGCCAGACAGGGTCTCTCCATTGCCATCCAAGAACCCCAAGGAGGGAGGACTAGAGGCATCATTATAAATGCATGATATTACTTTGGTGTTCTTAATGTGTTCCCATTTCAGAGAGGAATCAGATGCCAGTCCCAGCACTGGTGCCACTGCCAGACGTAGGACCACCCCTAGACCGAGGTCGCCAGTGATACCCCCAGACATTCGGCGGACAAGGTCGGATGTCTGGAGGTTTTATGAGAAGGGCAACAGAATCGCCACATGCAAGGTAAGGCATGGGGACTGGAACAACAGGAAATGAATTGCCCTATGACCTGTTAGGAATGGAAGTCCCCTGCAGAGAGAGATTGGCCTCCCAGTCTACCCACTTGTGGAGACAGAATGCAGGCAGGGCTTGACAGACCATTGGTCCGACACAGTATGGCACTTCTTATGTTCCTATCTTTTTATGCTCTTTTTAGATCTGCCATAAAAGATTCCGGCTGCAAAAAGAGGGGACCACATCAGGGCTCATTGCCCACATTGAGCAAACTCATGACAGGAGAGTGAGGTGGCAGGAGGAGAACTCTGGTGTGGCCATGGAGCCTCAGCGCCAGAAGAAGGGGGGGGGACGGCAACCCAAAAAAGATGGCATATAAGCCCTTCCTCCCCTCCAGCCCTGATGTGGAGACCCTCAGGCCCCAGGAGTCTGATGAGGTCAAGGTCTTTCGGGCCGAGTTGGAAAGGCCCACCTGGGACTTCGTGACTGGCCTGCAGCAGACAGCAGCCACCATGGAGACCCGCCTGGTGGAGGAGTTCCAGGCATTCCAGGTGGAGAAGAAGAAGGTGGATGCGTACAACCAGTACGTCTCCGCTGAGATGGAATGCCTGGAACTATACCACCAGGCGCTCTCTAGGTGGCATTGGGCCATGGAAGGGGCTGTGGAGATTGCTGTGGCCCATGGCTACAACCAACAAGAGTCCTGGGTGGCCACCCCTCAGCCCTGTGCTGCGCCTCAACGGCTGTTGCCTTTCCCCCAAGTCCCCGGGGACAGAGACTAATAGTTTAATTTATAAGTTTCCTTTCAATGTTTGCTTTTGTTTTCAGAATGTTGTTGTTGTTGCTTTGTTCTTGTTGTTATTATTTAAATAGTTTTAATAAAAGTTGTTGTATTTCTTGTTACGAGCTTCATTTGACCTGTTCAATCTTTTATCCCTATGTGCTGAAATTCTGGCTGGCAGGTGACAGACTCTCATACAGCTTGTCGATCTCTACCAGCAGCACCTGCCACCCCATAGTTATTAACCCAAAGATGTGCTGTGCAGCAGCAGGGTCTCAACTTGTAGACATTCCCCCAGGAGGGGCAGGGCTTGTGTCTGTGTGGGTGGGTGTGACAGAGAGAAAGAGAGACAGGCTCATTGGCAGCGGGCAGTAGGCGGTGGGAGCTGGTGGTCGGAGGGGCTTTTATTTCCAGCAGCTTCAGCAGGCATCCACGGGTGGGTGCGGAGGAGTAGGCTGTTGGGGGGAGGGGGGTTCAGCTGACATGCGGGCACCAGGCTTCTGAATGCAGTTGAATGGAATGCGGCCCCCAGTGACTGGAATGATGGTCCCAGAATTTAGTTGATGGTTCCTGGGACGGGCAGGCATGACTGATTCAGGGATAGTGGAATGATAGCCTAAAGCCTATTGGGCACACTTCATTCAATCATGTGATAGGTGGTAGCAGCAGGTACAGGAACACACACAGGCAGGCAG
>QEPC01015122.1:320387-332819 GCA_003113815.1 Sphenodon punctatus | reverse complement strand
AAAACTGAAATGAAAATCAATCTAATAATAATCCTACTCTAAATAAATCCAAAACTTAAAACAGGGGAAGGGAATCAGGGATGGAATAAGAGGGAGAGGGAAAGGATTCAATGGAGGGGGGGGAGGGAGGAAGGAAGCTTTAAGACACGGAACACAGGGAGGGGTAAAAACAAAAAACACCACCTAAATCTATCTATTATAATCTAAATAAATGATAATATGGAGGTAAATAGGTTGGATGGGTGAAATAGGAGGAGGATGGCAATGGATTAAGGAATAGGAAGGAAAAAAATCTGCTGGGAGAGGAAGCCTTCTGAAATGTCTGCTGTTCAGGAACAGTGACTAGCTCAGAAGGTGTTTGGAAGGGGGGAGGCAATCAGTTTTCTTTCTTGCTGAACCCGCCTCACTGCAGGTCTCATTGACTCCGTGCAGCCTAGCCCGTGACCAATCACAGACTGCGAAGTCAGTGGTCTGAGGTGAAAAGAGATGGTGATTCGCCAGGCTGGCTGCTGCTCCAAGCCTCTCCACCCCTGGTGCCTGGAAGTCTGCTCCTCAGCTGACTCCCCCTCCCTGTCACGTTTTGCCTTCCAGTCACTCATTTTTGCCACCCAAACTCACCTGAATGCGATCTCAACTGACCGAACTGTTCGGTCATTTCGACATTCAGAATTGAGTTCGGTTCGGTCTGTTTGGGTTCGGGTTCGATCGTCCGAAGAGGCCAAGTTCGGGCCGAACTCCGAACCGCATTCTCCCATCCCTAATTATTACAACATATTAGAACTAAAAGAATCATTGGTTGTGAAACCATTATATTCTTTGACGCTCATCTGTAGCAGCTGCCTATCTTATCACTTACTGACCATTGTGAAATACCACCAATGGATTTGTAGCATTATGGGGGTTCTAAATTATTATTAATTTTGGTGAATAATTCTGTAGCAGGGGGGTGTCCTGAGTGATGAGAGTGGTTACTGGATCAGTGCCTGAAGAACCCAGGCCCACATGGGATCTTAACTCCAAGTTGTCCTTTATTACATCAGCTTCAACCCATCACCAATATACAAATACTGTCCAAATCATATTGGGTTTAGGCTGTGGTGCCCCTCAGACAGACTTCCCCCTGGCCAGGCACTTTTCCTCCTGTAGCCAGCTTAAGAAGCAGTTCCCTCACTTACTCCTGCCTCTCCCACAGCCCTCTTCTCTCTCTTCTCTTGACCAAGCTCCACTTGGCTCTTGCCTGGATCAGTCACACCCAGGACCACCTGGTCCCAATTGGCCCTTTGGCTATCCAGGTCCTAGAGGCTCCCTGCTATGCCTACATAGCTATTACTTGAGCCACTAGAGTTAGGTGCATCTGCTCCCTTCAGACTGGTACCTCTCTGATCTTTGTCTGCTGTCACAAATTGAACAATATTTTTTGTGTCATGGGGTAGATTCCTACCTCAGTCCTTTAGCACTTTGCTTGAATGTGTAAGCTAGCACTAAATGTGATAGAATAGATTTCTATGCCTGGCAATCTACCCCATGGTAAAACAAACTGGGGTATGTTTCTACCCCAGAGCCTTTGTGAACATATATTAAAAATGGTTAATGGTAACCAATTTTCCTTTGGGGACATTATGTGCCCTAGGGATGTGTTCTAGGGCCCCATGTTATTTTTCATTATTATCGTTTTTGCTATTAAAATGTGTTGTTTATCGTTATTATAATGACAATGTCATTTTAGTTATTATTGTTATTAATACCGGTACCGGTTTCAAATGAAGGTTTTGCTTTTGGTAATGTTTTCATTATCGTTATCATGATCTTGCGAGACCAAAAACCAGATATGGTAGTTCGATCAGCTGTGTGGTATCAGTGTCAGGGTTGTAGTGTCCATTGAGCAAACCCAGCATAAAGTTGGGGGCCGTGCCTGGGCTGGGCTGGAGGAGGCCTGGATGCAGGGCACCCCACAGCATGGGGGGTGGTGGTTCCCATCCCTCACTTGTCTCTGCCTACTAGTAGTGCTGCAGGAGCAGCAGCAGCTGCCTCTGATCAGACTGGGAGATAAAACTGTTTGTAAACAAACAATTCCTCCCCACGTGAGTGATCAGAAGGTTGTTGCCTTGTAAAGAAGGTTCTTTGAGATGGCTCCTAATGTTCTCACAACTGAGTTGTGCATGCTCACCATATTCAAATAATAGATCACGTGATGGTCTCGAGCTCCTCTAGTATAAAAAGTACTCTCCTCCTCAGAAGCAGTTCCAATAAGAACCAGCAACAGTTCCTTCCAACCCTTTCTAGGAATATAAGAAAATTCCATGCGGGGCTGGAAGGGTGGGTGTTGTGAGAATGTTAGGAGCCAGGGCTGGTGAAAGATTTTTGCCACCCTAAGCAAACCCCTTTGTGTGCACCCCTTGCACAACCAATGAACACATTGTGACCCTCACATGCAACCCACACACATTACGCACAGCCCCCACATGGACACACACCCCAGCATGCAACACGCACATGCACAGCCTGCTTCTTGGGCACTGGTAGCCCTACTCCCCCCCCTCCACCGCCCAGCCCCTTATCCAGCCACAGAGCTTGCCAGTGGTGGCGGTGGCAGCAGGATCAGACAGGAGAGGCACCCACTTCAACTTGCAGGAGAAGTGGTGGCAACAGCTGGATCAGGGGTAGGGGAGATGGCAGCAGAAGCTGGATTTGGGGTGTGGAGACACAAAGGGGCACCTCTCCCACCCCTAATCCAATGCAGAGCTTATTGGCAAGACCACCTAGGGTAGCAAGTTGAAAGACAGGGCCTTTCCTGTCCCATCCTGTGCAGAGCTTATTGTCAGTGGCAGCGGGGCAGCTTGATCAGAAGCAGGAGAGCCACCCCCTTCAAGGTGGTGCCCTAGGAAGCTGCCTGAGCTGCCTAATGGTAGCACCGACCCTGCTTGCAAGATGCCTGTCCAGCCCTGGACAAGCACAAATCTAAGAAGGACGTGGACATAGTAATGGTGCTAGTGAAATAAAGGTAAAAAACAGGGCTGCAATTTCCATCTATTTTCTGGACTTCAGAAGAGTTGTAGTTTTATTAAATATATAAAAATACGTATGAAAGAAGGAAGGCCCATATTCTCCTGACACAATGTATTCATCTTCAGTGTCAAAACGCATTAGAATATAAAAATGATTTGATTGCCTAATGAGGTTCTATTCAGTCAAGAAAGTCATATAAGAACTTCCCATTGTCCCTCGCTGTAGCTCATTAGTTTTTAGAAATAGCATCTGAAGGATGTAAGTCACTGAGTCACTTTCCTTTCACAGTAACTCAATCTGTGAGGAACACACACTTTCTCCTAAAAATAAGTGTCTTTCAGACTAGGGATCACGCACACACACACATACGGAGCACAGTCCAGAGTGGGGGAGGGAGGATATGAGAAAGACCACAGAGGCCAAAACCCTAGCTCCACTATGACTGTCATGACCCAGCCCATCATCTTGCCACTTACTTGCAGGATCAGGACCTACATTGCGGCCTACTTTGTGTTTGGTGTCCATAACAGCCAACAAACCACATCAGGATCCAATAGAGCTCATTTATTCAACCTTCACTGTGCTTCCAGTTGAATACGTATACAGGACTCAGTCCAGGATGAGGCCATGCTGTGAGCCAGTTGTGGAGCTCTGTGGATCTGGAAGGTGTGATTAAGTAGAGCCAGGATGCCAGATAGATGGGATTGTTAGTAATGTCAATGTTATTTGTATGACACTTAATAAAATTGTGGCTTCTTATTAAACTCCAGCACTGTCTCCTTGGTCTTTCTTCTGACTATCTGAGAAAAACACTGCAAATGTGTCTTTTTCTAAGGAAAAGCAATGCTTACAGTTATGAAGATCCTCTGAATTTGTTCTGTTCTATAAAGTCAGGCGATGTTGCGTAAATCAGTTTTCATCTTTTGGGTTTTTTTATTGCTATAAGAACCTTTACACTTTTGGATGTCTTTCACGGCAATATCTTATGACAAAATGCATAAAATTAATCTTTTAATGTCTTTTTAGAGATTGATTTTAAAAACATTAAATTCATGAAAGACTATTAAGTAATTTCACTTATAGAACATTTATTGACATATGAATAAGACCTGTGGGAATACGTTTCTGAGAAATAATGTGCCTTCCACAGGGGCAATGTGTCTTTGCGGAAGAATATGTGGTATGTATGAAAACAGATGTAAATTGTTTTCTTCCTTAATAAAATCTTTAACAGAAAAAGTAACAAACGTACACTTAACTTAAGTGATCTNAAGGGGGGCAGCGCTGGCAGCAGCAGGCCCGAGACAACACCCGGTCAAGTAGGGCCAGTGATCCTGCACCCGGCGTTAGCACCCAGCCTGTGCGTGGTGCCAGCATCCAGCCCATGCGTGGTCGAGCTGGTGCAGCCAGTCCAGGATGTGCAGGAGGAGCTCCAACACCTCCCCATGCTCCCGGGTGTGTTCCATGATCATGGCTTGCATTGAATGGGACAGAAGCAGAGGAGACAGCCATCAGAGCAGGCCCTGGACCCCAATGAAGAGCACCCCTATGGAGGTATACAGGGACAGGGCCCAGCAAGCAGGCAGCATACTCACATATGGCATCAAAGAGCTGGCTGCCTGCCCGCAGGTCCCATGCTGCCCGTTCCAGCTAAAAGACCATCCCCCCAAGGCACAAGATCACCAGCAGCATGACAATGGTAGCTGCAGGAGAGAAGGGACATAACTATGGGGAATGGCTGCACCAACAGGTCATGGGAGGGCCGGGGCCAGCAGCAGCACCAGGGGCACACCCCACATGCTGACAGCAAGCACACGGAAGGGCACCCTGCAGCGCTGCACCAGGGGGATCAGAGGGGCAAGGGCCGGGGCCTACACCCCCCCTACTCACGCTCAGCCGCCCAGTGCCCACTCATGCTCAGCCGCCCAGCACCCATGTTGCTGCCCCCCATCCATTGCCACAACCGCATACGGACAGCACCAACAGGGGACAACATCAGAGGGGTGCGAAGGGGAGGGGCAGGGTTGGGGCCACACCAATGGACAGGGGAGCCCAGGGGGTAGCCACCCAACCATCCACCGCCAATACCACCGCTAGCGCACGGCCAGGCATAAGTGCCCTGCGGGGAAGCCACCAGGGGAACATACACCACACTACCAGTTCCCACCTCACAGGCCCGGTGCCCACCAGTACACACCAAGGACGCCCCCAGCACACAACCACACAGAAGGGGGCAGGGGGGGGAGGGGGCACCCAGGTGGCAATGCAGGCAGAGAAGCAAGTCAGGACAGATCATCACAGGACAGCACTTTATTAGTGATGGGGGAATGGGGTCCCCCCAAAAATGAGAGGCAGTGCATGGGGGTGCGGGTGGAACCACAGCTGGGCAAAAGTACCACAACAGCAGGGCACAGGTAAACCCACAGCAAGCGGACAAGGGCACAAGGGAAGCCCCAGCAGGAGGGAGCTGTGGTCACCCGGAGGCGGCAATGGGGTCCGGCGAACGATGAGGCCGGCAGCACGGAAACATGACAGCGCAGAGGCTGAACGGTGGCACGGGGGGGGGGGCAGGCAATGCACATTCAAGGGCAGTAGGGTGGCAGGGAGTGGGTTGTGGGGCAGCACATCTCATGGAAGGTCCGGTGAGTGTGCCCGGGATGGGGTCCTCTCCGTGAGACCCTCCCACATGAACAGGCCCCATCGGAGCATCCACTAGGAACCGGGGAAGGAGCTGATCCACAGTGGTGACTGCATCCCACATAGCTGGAAGGTCCCTCACTGATCAAAGGGCTGCAAGCTCCACAGCGGTAGGGTCCCCAGTCAGGAGTGGTCCACCAACATCGGGGGACAGCAAGCCCAAGTCCCACAGGAGGGCCCCCATGTCTGAGGGCACGCACAGGATGCTGCGGGGATGCAGGACACTGCCGGTTTACAGGGCAGCAACAGGGGGACCCCTGAACTGCAAGGCGAGTCCATACCCAGGTCGTGCCGTCAGCAGGCGAGTGCCCGTTACCTCCTCAGCGGTCCACAGCATGACAACAGCGGGTGGGTGCCCCCAAGGTAGTTGGCGCAGGAGGATGAAGTCGAGCTCAAGGGCATGCCCCCGGCATGCTGGGGCCCCAACCTGATGTCCCATCATCCAGATGTACCGCGACAGGAGCCAAAAGTCATCCGTCGCTGACAGGGGGTCACCCACCAACAGCTGAACATTGGGGCTCAGCCAGAGGGCCCCCCTCACAGCATGTCCGCACAGGGCAACCACCCCTCCCCATCCCCATTCCTGGCTGTGGGCCCTGAACAACAACCAGCCGTGGCAGCAGTGGGGCCCACTCCAGTGAAGCAACAGGCGGGAGACGGAGGGCTGCAGTGACTGGGACAAGCACGGGGTGAGAGGCTCCCCTCGGCCACGATCAACCTTGCATGCCTGAGATAGGCCGGCCTTCTGGGGCTGGGACTCCACAATCCACACACCAGACTGATGGGATCCAGCACAGGTGATGACAGATGAGCGAGGCCAGGGCTGGGCAGAGGGCCAGGCCAAGCAACCGAGCTAGGCACAGTATCCCCACCGAGCACAGCTGCAGCATGCAAAGGCAGCCCATGGCAGGCATGGATGTTGAACAAGTGCGGATGCAGCGGAACCCTGGGGTGCGCGTGGTCCCATCCCTCCAGTGGCCAGGCAGCCGGTGCAACCTGGGGGATGATCAGCCGGACCGGGCATCCAGTGGTGACGCCAGCACACCTCTTGTCCAGCACCAATCGGTGGCCAGAAAACACAGGGGTACACAGCACATAAGCAACCCACTGCAGGTGGTTGGGCATGGTGTGTAGAGGCAGCTGCATAGGGCTGAGCAACGAACAGAGAATGGTAACACAGATCTCTGAGGATACAGAGGTGGACCAGGGATACAAGGGGAATGGTGGTCAGGGGCACAGGCCACACAGAGGTGCACTTACAGGCCAGGGCACTTGCCATCAGGGGGTTCCCAGAAGTGGGGAGCAACACAACCATGCTGCTGGAGGATGAGCCCCCACAGCCCAGGGACGTGCTGTTGAGGATCCTGTGTGCTTCCTTCCTGCTGCTGCATATTGTGCTCCAGAAGATGGCTCTGCTCCTCCTGTCAAGGTGAGGCTCCATTCTCCAGAGGGCACGATGTAGAAGGGCAGTGAACCTGAGCAGGGTGGCATCTGTGTGATAGGCATGGAAGACAGTCGTTCGGTTCCATGCCCTATTGGCCACAGTGGTGTCCCAGCATGGCCAGCTTGTCCTAGCCTGGTGATCCCTCAACGTTTATGGCCGTCGCGTGACCCTACTGACCCTGCAACGGCACTGGATGCGTTCCCGCACCAGCGACTGGTGGGAGAACATGCTGGCCACCTGGACAGATGATGCGTGGGCGGACCACTTCCGTATGACCAACTCCATCCTGACCCGGTTAGGGGAGCTTTTGAACCTCCATCTATAGAGGATGGAGACCAACATGCATTTCCCGCTGCCGCCAGGGATGCGAGTGGCCATGGCGGTGTGGTGACTGACCACCCCTGTTTCCTGCAGGAGTGTGGGGGAGCAGTTTGGGGTGGGGACGACCACCGTGAACCGGGCCCTCCATGATGTGTGCAACATGATCATGGAGCTCGTTCCCGAGTGGGTCATCCAGCTCCATGATACCGAGGAGGTGATACACGGCTTTGAGGAGCTAGGGTTCCCCCATTGCATTGGCGTCATCGACAGCACCCACATCCTCATCATATGTCCCCCCCCATGCAAAGATTGACTATATGTATGGGAAGCAGGCATTCTCCATCAATCTGCAGGCCATCGTGGATCACAGGGGCCTGTTCATTGACATGTACATGGGCCAGTCTGGGAGGAGCCATGATGCACGTATACTGTGCGCATCACTGTTCTACGCACGCATGTTTCACGGGGAGATCACCCTCAACTTCTACTGCGTGATAGAGGGCGTTCCCATGCCCCTGTTGTGATAGGGGACCCCGCCTTCCAGCTCAGCCTGTGGCTCATGAGGGCCTATCCAGTGGCGCGCAACCCTGACCACCACCTGTTCAATGAGCACCTATCGTCAGCACACAGCATGGTGGAGCAGACCTTCAGGTTCCTGAAGATGCGTTGGCACCTCTTGATGAACAGGAGCCAATTCAATCTGGCCCACACCCCCATCCTTGTCCTGGCAGCATGCATCTGGTACAATGTGTACGAGACCGGAGGCGCTGCCCTGGACAACCCACCACCTGTACAGAGGGATGGCCCTGTGCCCCTGTACCAACATGCCCAGGGCAGGGTGTTCTGCCACATCTCTGAAGAGAACAGGGACGCCCTCTGACACTGCATTGTTGTCCACGTGGCCGAGGACAGGGCCGTACCCGATCCACACCCCAGTCCATAGAGCTGTGCACTCCATCAATAAACCTTTAACTGCAATCATACCTCTGTGCTATGTGTGGGCTAGGGGGTCCAGGGAATGGGTCCTGTGGATTGGCCGGGTGCATGAGCCCTCCCCTCGCTGTCAGTCATGGGGAGCTAGAGCTCCTCACTGTCCTGCATGCCACCACTTGCTGGCCCTCCTGTGTACAGTGGGTGTGCACCTGTTCCAGGCAACCAAACCGACTGTGGCCTCGCTGGCTGCCTCTCGGTGTGAAAGGCTCACCAGGAACTGGACAGTGGCCTCACCCTGCTGGTGCCCCCCCTCCCCCGGCCACCTGTACTGGGACAGAGAACGCAAAACAGAGGTTACGCTTCAACTGGTTTATTATGGGGGTATGTATATTAGGATGGGGGGGTCAACATCTGGGCCGCCCACACCCCCTCTTGACCACACCACTGGGGCTTGCAGGCTGGCAAGCACTCGCTGCAGCTGATCGCAGTGATTGCCGACTGGACAGCCCGGGTTCCCTGTCTTCCATGGGCTGTGCCACACCAGCCTCCGCTGCAGGTCCCTACAAGGTGAAACAAGCATGGGGTGAGCATTCTGCAAGTGCACTGATACCCTTCCCATACCAGGGTCCGGCCCAGTGGGTGTCCTGTGTGCACCCTGGGGGCCCCCTAATCCCCACAGAAGCTGAGCACTCACCGTGAAGCAACCCCAACCGAACCACACTCTTGTACAGACCCAGCAATTGTATTATGGACCACGTGCGGTTCGGTACTGCATTGCTGTGCTGCTACACATGCTGTGGTCAATGGCGGTTGTTCCACGTCTCGGGCAGAGTGTGTGCTTGGTTAGGGTTTTGCCACTGGGTCCCTTCCAGGACCATGCCTGTTGATGTTCCCCCTCTTCCCCATCTGGTATCCTGCTGCGCCTTACCAGAGGGGGTGGGTCAGCGGCCATGGGCGGTTGGTTGCCCTGGGTTACTGGGTCCTGGAGTGGGAGCATCGCTTCCCGGTGGAGGGATTAGGCTTGTAGCTGGGGGGGAGGGGGACCGGGAGGGGTGCGGGCGGAAGGGCGGGCCAACCGGTGGGTCAATGTACCCTATGTGGGGGAGGGGGACCCCGTGAACCAGGCCCGGGAAGGGATGCTTCTGGGGGAACCACAGGTGGCTGAAGTGCAGGGAGATGGACCTACACCGGTGGGTGGACACCATGGTGTTGGTCAGCTGTTAGCCCTCCGTCCACAGCATGGCGGGGCCTGTAATGCTGGGGGTCCTGCTGCAGGGCCTCCATTGCCTCCCCCATGAGGTCCATGAGGCATTTGACCTCACCCTCCAGCCTGTCACAGGCGCGCCACTGCTCACGTTGGAGGGCAGCAGCTGCAGTCTGGCACCTGTCCCAGAGGTGCTCTGTGCGGAACCAGGCCATCATGGCCGCCAGGATCTCCCAGTCCCTTTCCCCCTCCCCTCTGATGAGCTCCATGGTGAGCGCGAGCTCCTGAGAGTGCACCTCGACTAACCGTCATGATTCATCCAGCAGTTCCCTGCCAAGGTCCTCCCTCCACCGCTGGTTCCTGGCCCTCATCTCTTGGTTCCTCTCCATGCTGCCAGCAGCTGCACCCCTCGCACGAGCGGGTCACTGTTCTGTGAATGAGAGATTGCATGCCGTATTAGTGCTGCTGGCCAGTGCACACCACTGCCCCCTTCCTCGGTTCCCTGGGTGTCTCGGAGGATGGCCCCCCTATTCAAATATCTTTATTTGCGTGACCATACAGGTCCTTGCATACAACAACCAAAATTTATACAAAGTTGGAATACTCCAATTCAAAACTTCACCAACCTAGGTTGGAAATATACTCATATTTACTATAATTTCAACCCAACCCCACGTTCTAACATATCATTAAAACTCATCAATAGATATTACATAATATAAACATAATGTAAAATTTAACTAAACAGGACCAGCTGTAAAGCACAGTTATAAATTCAAATAAATCCAACATACAACCCAGGACCACAGCTAAGGATCAAACAGCCTACTCCCCCAACATGGGGGGTGCAGCAACCTCAATAATTGGTTTACTGGCCAGAAAAAAAGCTCTAGTCAGAAAGGCTTCCACTAGGAAGCCCATAACTGCAGATGTTATGTCCCTGGAGGCATCGCTAAGCAGCACTCTTAGGAGTTCCTGAGGGGTTCTCCCTGGCAATTTCCCCATGATCGTGTCCAGCCATCGTGTTCTTGGCCCGTCATACAAGTGCCACTCCCCTAGGATGTGCTCAGCTGTCTCAGCCATCAGCTCGTCAAAGGGACAAGTCCTCTGCGCAAGGGGAATGCCCTCATATCTACCCTCCAGAAGCCTGGTGGGAAGCACGTTCATTCGCGCCAGCAAAAACATATGGATTTTCGTGAACCGGTATAATCCACCCAGATAAGCTGCCATACCTGGAGAGGCTGGAATTATACTACCATAGTGTGCCATTGATCTCAGCCCGGCTACCCTAGAATAATCCTCCTGCCTACTGATGTCCTGTAGCCTGTTTTTAATCTCCACTTTAACCACCCTTTCCCCTTTCCTTACAAGATCCTCAATGGATAAACCCATTACTGATATTTTAGTTCTTATCTTGTGCCCCCATGGATTCACAAAAGGATCCACCCGCCTATGGGTGAGAAGATCCTGACTTGATGGTGCAAGCGCAAAAAAGTTTATTCTTAACCAGAGAGTTATAGCCCGAGTCCACATGGCACAACTCCAGGGAATTACCCCGGTCTCTAACCTTACAGCTGCCGAGGGAACACTATTCGGCACTGCCAACAAGGATCGTAAACATCTGGACTTTACTTTGTCCAGTTCTTGGGCTAAATCCAATGCCCATATTTCAGCTCCACAGAATAGTTGAGCCTTAATCTTTAGATCAAGTATCTTTAATGCTATCTCCATAAAGCCCCTCTCTCTTCTACGGAAACAATGTATCCACGTTATAATGTTCCCCTTTGCACGTCCCAAAGCTAAGTTTCTATGTTGGGACCAGCGCAAGGAAGAGTTAAACAAAATCCCCAAATATTTGTACACGGGGACCGGCGCCAGGCTGTGACCATCTATTTGCCACTGCCAAGATTTCCTCGATCTCCCAAAAACCATTACCTTGGTCTTATCATGGTTTAAGGTTAGCATATTTGCCCTACAATATTCCTCCAGTGCTGACAGCTGTCTCCTCAGTCCAACTTGTGTCTGGGACATTAATACCGCATCGTCTGCGTATAGTAAACATCCCGTAGGATGTGTACCCAACATAGGTGGATGATGGGACCCTCTGGCCATAAGAGGCACTAGATCTTTTATATAAAAATTAAACAAAAAAGGCGCGATCACGCAGCCCTGGCGTACTCCTGATGACACTTTCAGACTGCCTGACATGGTGCCCCTAGAGTTCAAATGCACCACCAATGTTGTATTGCCATATACTGATCTAATTAAACCGAGCAGCCGCCTATCAATAGAAGAGACCTCTAATTTTTGCCACAGAATGGCTCTATCAATTTTATCGAAGGCCGGCCCCCCTATTGTGAATACTCCACTCTTCCCTCCCCTGTGGGCCCCCCTGCCCTGCCCTCATGTGGGATGCCCCCTGGCCACGCCTCCCTGCTGGTGGGGCTCGTGTCTGACCTGTGTTACGTGGGAGCTGCTGTGGGGCCAACTGCCCTTCCCACCTGCCTTCTCCGCCAAGACCCCTGTAGGGCACTGGTGGGTGGAGGTGGGCACCACCAGGGCCCCCCTCCCCACCCTGCACCTCCGACCACCTCCACGCTGTGCCCCCCTGTGGCCCTTTGGATGGTGTGCCCTGTCCTGGAAGGGTGCCTCACCAGGTAGCAGGGGTGCCGTCAGCCCTGCCTTGTCCACCTCCTCCTCTACGACCTCCACCTCATGTACCTCCAGGTGACCTTGGGCTGCAATGGGAAAGGGGAGCCATTAGTGTTTACCAGCACCCAGGCCCGGCCCCGGTCATTGCGACTCTGTCTGGACCTCCTCCTCCTCC
>QEPC01015122.1:278618-317914 GCA_003113815.1 Sphenodon punctatus | reverse complement strand
GTGTGTGTGTGTGTGTGTGTGTGGGTGGGTGTGGGTGTGGGTGTGTGTTTTTTTGTAGAGGTGGGAAGTTCAGATTATCCAGTATCTGATACTGCTGGTATTTTGGTGTACCGGCAGTATTGGATTAATCCGGATATTAGGGGTACCGGTACGTTCCCCGTGCCAGATTGTTTTACATTGCGGCCATTGAAATGAATGGTCGCAATGTAAAAAAAAAAACCACAAAAAACAAAAAACCAACCACTTTTCCCTCTGCCATCCAGGCTGCGCAGGTGGAAGAGGGGACACACCCCCACCCACCCTGCCCAGCCTGGATTTTTCTTTTTTAAGAAAAAATTTCCCCGAAGTCCCTGGCTCTGGGCTGCCGCTGGCGACCCAGATCCCACACCAGCAGGTAGGTACTAGGCTGATTCCTGGGGTGGGGGGGTGGTTTAACACCCCCCCATCCCAGGGAGGATCACCCTACCCCCCCCACCCAGGAATCGCCTACCTTTGGTGCTGCGGGCGGCAGCGGCAGCACGGCAGTCTGGTGGCTTCAGCGCTGGCTGTGGCTGCCGGTTTCAGAGCTTACTAGGCCTTCCAGGGAAACCCGGAAGTTCCCCAGAAGGCACTGAAGCCAGCAGCCACAGCCAGCGCTGAAGCCACCGGACTGCCGTGCTGCTGCTGCCACCCAGAGTGCCAAAGGTAGGCGATCCCTGGGTGGGGGGGGTAGGGTGATCCTCCCTGGGGTGGTGTGGGGTGTTAAACCACCCCCCACCCCAGGGATCAGCCTAGTACCTACCTGCTGGTGCAGGTAGGGGGTGTCCCCTCTTCCACCCGCACAGCCTGGGAGGGGGAGGGATTTTTCCCAGTTCCCCATTGAAATCAATGCAAAAGATCTGGCACCGGTAAACCGGTATTAATCCGGTAAACCGGATTTTTGCAAACCGTTAACCGATAAAACTGGTAGCCTGTTTTTTGCCAGATGTCCCATCCCTAGTGTTTTGTGTGTCTGTGTGAGGAATCTTGAGGATGGAAGGTGAAGGAAGCACTGGTAGGAAGAAGAACCTGAGGAGGAAGGTCGAGGTGGAGGAGGAACAAATGGAAGCCCACGCTGGACCATCTTGTGAGGTGGTGGAGGTGGGCTCCTCACCAGAGGAGGAGGAGGGTAGAAGAGGTGCCACTTGCAGGTTTGTAAAATTTGGTTTTATTTATTTATTGTTCCATATAGGTTTGAGGACAAGAAGATTACTATCCTTTAGAGCAAGCTTGCTGGCATGTGGGTGGGTGGACAGTCAGGCATGAGTAGCAGGTGGAGCATCAGTGGGTGGCAGCAGAGGAGCAAGATTTTCACGGATCTTATTTCTGGGTTTGCCAGAGAGAGGGGCTCTTTCAGCAGCAGCAGGCAGCAGCAGCGGGTGGCAGAGAAGGAGCAGGCTGGTGGGCAAACAGGTTGGGAGCTGGGCAAGTGCCAGCGGGCAGTCAGGCACAAGCATCAGCATCCAGAGACATGCCAGGGTTCTCAACTTGGAGACAGTACCCCAGGAAGGGCAGGATTCACATGTGTCTTAGAGAGAGAGAGAGGGGCTCTTTCAGGAGCAGCAGCAGCAATCTTAACTTGCAGACACAACAGCACCCCAGGTGGTGACATTCTATGTAGGACAAAGGGAAAGAGGCTAGGAGGCAGCAGCAGCATCCATCCACTTGGTGTGGGAGAATGGGTATTGGTCTGGGAAGGACTAGAGGCATCATCATCAATGCATGATATTATGGAAGTGTTTATGTGTTCCTGTTTCAGAGAGGGTGATGAAGCCGCTGGTGCCAAAGCCCATCAAGGCCAACGTCAGAGGGCCTAAGCAGGCCAACAAGGTTGACAGCATGGAAGTATTTCCTTACCCCCAAAGGCGGATTCACACAATGCAAGGTAATGCTTGGGGTTGGAACAACAGGGAATGGATTGCCCTATGACCTGTTAGGAAGTCCCCCACAGAGAGACCGAGAGATTGGCCAGCCAGCCACCCACTTGTGGAGACAGACTGCAGGCAGGGCATGATAGACCATTGGTTTGACACAATATGGCACTTCTTATGTTCCTATCTTTTATGTTCTTTAGATTTGCGACTTATGACCAGTACTGAAAAGGATGTGGTTGAGGAATTTTGTCAGTCCCTGGTGGCATGGAAGGAGTCCATGTTGGGGGCCCTGGACGTTGCGAGGCGACATGAGGCAGAGGTTGACGACATCCCTACACCTCAGTCTCATGTACCATTGTCCGTTTTCCCCATGTTCCAGGGGACAGGCCCAAAGAAGTCTGAGTTATTTTTCTATGTCTTTGTTTTATAATGCAAATGATTATTTTGTTCATAGTTAAAATGTGTTTTAAAATGTTCTTATAAAAGTTATATTTATTACCAGCCAATTTTGACCTGTCCAGTCTTTTACCTCTCTATGCTGGGGTATTTCAACATCCACGCTGACACCGACCTTGGGGGAGTAGAACATGAGTTCATGACTGCCATGACAACCATGGGACTGTCTCAGAAGGTTGTGGGCCCAACACACGATGGAGGACATACCCTTGACCAAAAATTCTGCACTGGCCTTGAGGCAGGCGATCTGGTGGGGGATGTATTAACTACTCCTTTGTCATGGACGGATCATTATCTCCTCCAGACCAATCTCCTGGCACATGTCTGCCCCTGGACAGGTGTAGGACCAGGTTTGGTTGGTCCGCCCCCAGAGACTTATAGAACCAGAGAGGTTCCGGAATGCCCAAGGGGAATTACCTCTTAATCTCGATGACCTCATTGTCTTCTGGAACAACTGGTTGATTGAAGCCATTGACTGAATGGCTCCCAGGCATTCGCTTCCAGACTGCTGACGATGCAGGTCACTTTGATTTACCGAGGACCTGCACTGGATGAAGCGGGAAGGATGGCGGTTTGAGTGACAGTGGTGCCAGACTCGTACTGAAGTTGACCTATAGCAACATGAAGCTAGTTTAAAAGCTTATGCTGTGGCGGTGCGGGCAGCAAAGAAAGAGTTCTTTGCTGCCCTCATAGCATCTGCAAAGTCACGTCCAGTGGAGCTTTTCTGGGTGGTGCAGTGGCTGGTCAGTCTGGCCTCTCTCCACCTGGAACTGGAATCTTCCAGTGCCCACTGTGACATGTTTGTTGACTTTTTTGTGGATAAAATAGCTTGGATTCACTGCAACTTTGATGCTGCACTTATAACAGTAGGTAAACCTGAGGGGGTGGAGGACCCGCCTTGTCTAATTTCATAGGATCAATTTCAGTGGGTGTCACCTGCTGATGCGGTGGATGTCGTTGGGGCTGTAAGGGCCACCTGTTATGAATTAGATCTGTACCCATCCTGGCTGGTCAAGGCCTGCCGGGAGACATTAGGGCCGTTGTTGTTGGGGAATGTCAACACCTCCCTTAGGGAGGCTAGTGAGCCGAGCCACCTCAAAGAGGCAGTGGTGCAGCCCCTGGCTCAAGAAACCATCTCTTGACATTAACTCCATGGCCAGTTATTGGCCAGTCTCTAACCTTCCCTTTTTAGGGAAGGTTATTGAATGGGTGGTGTCTCGGCAGCTTCAGGGGCATCTAGAACGGGTCAGTTTTCTTGATCCCTTGCAGTCTGGTTTTTTCCCCGGGTTTGGTATGGAGACTGCACTTGTGACTTTGGTTGATGACTTGCGCTGTGACTTAGACTGGGGTAGATCTTCTATTTTAATTCTATTTGATCTGTCGGCTGCATTTGATACCATCGACCATGAGACGTTGGGCTGGGGTGGGTGGAATTGTTCTTGAATGGTTTCACTCATTCCTGGTCAGGAGCACTCAGCGTGTGGTTCTCAGGGAATGCACTTCATGTCCCTGAGCCTTCACATGTGGAGTCTTGCAGGATTCTATTCTGTCCCCCCTCCTGTTCAACATGTATATGCAGCCTTTGGGTGAGGTCGTGAGAGGGTTTGGCATGTGTTGTCATCAGTACGCCGATGACACACAACTCTACCTCTCTTTTCCTGCAGACCTGGACCCGACAGTCTTGGTACTTACCCAGTGCTTGGCAGCGGTGGGGGACTGGATGAGGGTGAGCCGTCTGAAGTTGAATCCTGACAAGACGGAGGTGAAGTAGGGCTGGGGTGGTGGTGGCCCCCCTTTGGACACACAGGTCCATAGTCTGGGGATGCTCCTAGACTCACAGCTCCTCCTGGATCTCCAGGTGGAGGCTGTGGCAGGGGAGCATTTTGCCAGTTACTTCTGGTACGACGGCTGCGGCCGTATGGTTTGGACTCAGATTTAGCCACCATCATTCATGCCGTCATTACCTCTAGACTAGACTACTGTAATGCACTTTATGTGAGGCTGCCCTTGAGGGTGGTCCAGAGGTTGCAGCTGGTGCAGAATGCGGCAGCCCATCTCTTAACAGGGATGGGTTGCCGTGAGCACATTACACTGGTGCTCTGTTCTCTGCACTGGCTGCCTGTTATCTTCTGGGCCCAATTCAAGGTGCTGGTAAATGACCTATAAAGCCCTAAATGGCCTGGGTCCGGCTTACCTGTGAGATCGCCTCAGGCCCCAGATTGCATTGTGGCCCCTGCAGTCGGCCGGGGGTGCCCAACTCGAAGTCCCCCCGGGTTTCCCGGGTGGTGATGATAGGGAGGGCATTCTCAGTGGCTGCTCCCAGGCTGTGGAACTCCCTCCTGATGGAAGCCTGTCTGGCCCTGGACCTCCAGAAGACAGTGTAAGACCTGGCTGTTCCACCAGGCCTTTGGAGAGGGAGACGGGCAGGATGGGGTGGGTTGGTTGGGGTGGGTGGGGGGAGTTCTGCCCTTTTAGTTTATTTTTAGCATTTAAATGTTTTTAATGATCTTTTATGTGTGTGTTTTTTATGGTTATGTTTTTATTTATGCATTTTGAAAGCCACCCTGAGTAGCTCTGTGAGCAGAAGGGGTAGAAAAATAGTAAAATAAAAATAAATCTTTGGAGATTTTCTATATTCCAGTCTCGTCCCCTTCTGAGTCTCCTGGCTGGCTCCTTGCTCTGCTAAGCTGAAACCAACTAGCAGGAGGGCCAACCCTAATACTGTTCCCTAGAGTCCCAGTACAGGGGAAAAACAACATCATCCAATATGCCCTAACCCAGATAGGGCAGCAGGCTGCTATAGCCTGATTCTCAGACATGCATACATCTTTAAAATTGCACACTTAACCTAGAAAAAGGCAACTGGAGGTAACCTAGAGTGCTGGCTCATTGCAGCTACTCAGCCATCTATCAATCATGATCAGACATGCTGTGTGATAAATCAGTGTCATCATTATTAGCAGTGTGTGCATTCATTATTCAGTGGAACAGCTTCTCCACTTGGGAAGGAAGACTGAATCACAGGGTGTTTTTCACAGCCCCCGTCCCCTTTTCAGGATAAGTCCTTTTCACACAGCACCCCCACCAGGGAGTGAAACGGTGCAGTGCTAGCTCCTTGTCCACTTCCCCTCCTGGGGAAGGGGGTGCAAAGTGGGGAGTTGCATCAATGCAGAAGTCTTAAAGGGCACTATGTTAGAGCTGAGAATAACTCATTAGCACAACAACTGCAATAAATTCTTGTTATTCCTGAAGAAAGAGATGCTTATAACCACACCTAAAGTATCTCAATTTAATGAGAAGAGGAGTAGAGCAGACAAAACATTCCAGTATGATCAGCTGCAATCATTACAAAACTTCAAAACCACCCACCAAGGTGCTTGGCATTCTTTACAATCCAGGAAAACCCCCAATTAAGTTATAATAAAACTAATTAAAAAACAACAACACAGAAACTCTTAAAACTCCAGAGAGAGACAGAAGCAAATGTTCTTTGGACAAGATGATGCATTAATCCCAGAGCTTGGCTTGTGTATATATAGGTTCAGAAAGCCATATTAATTCCAGACACTGATTGATGAGGGTTCTTAACTGAGGCATTTGTAAATGTTTGACAAATCGTCCTTAAATAAAGTCAAAGTCAGTCAATAACCATCTCAGGCTGTAGCAGCTCTCTCCAAGGGGACCATTTTCTTCACATTGTTTAGTCAACAGATGATTGTTCATTTCTCTCTGTAAGGGGGAGGAGGGAATGTTTTGATGGATGCTTCTGTCCTTTACCTGCCTTATGGTATGATGATGATAGAGAGCCTGGACACTGGGATTAGAGAATGATAGAATTCTTTCCCTTTACAACCAGACACTACCTTTCTTGCAGTGGGTTTGACATCTCTGCCAGATGAGGAGGGAACTTTTCCAGATATGGCATTATGCCCGGAAATCTGCTAGGAGAATAACACCATGAATTTTAGAACTTCCAAAATTTCTTGTCATGCATAGGGGAGAACTTTCTCTTCCAGAAGATTGAAGCAGCAACCAGGGAGTCAGCTATTTTAGATTTGATCATGACCAACAGTGAGGAATTAGTTGAGAGTATTAAGATGGTGGGCACCTTAGGGATAGCTGACTGTGAAATAGGGTGGCCAGATATGCAAATTTTAGAGGACACTTATGAGGAATACAGGTTGCAGGACTGCACTGGTGTCAATGCAGCACTACAACCTGTATTTCTCATAAATGTCTTCTAAAATTTGCATATCTGGCCACCCTACTGTGAAATGATCAAGTCCACAATCCTAAAAAAAGGAAGGAGAGAGATTAAGAAAGTAGTGATAATTAATGGATTTCAAAAAAGCAGACTTCAGCAAATTCAGAGAATTTGGTATATTTAGCCTGGGGAAGAAAAATAAGGGGAGACATGTTAGCAGTTTTGAAATATTCAAAAGGAGGCCACAAGAGAGAGAGATTTGTTCTCCACTGCCATGAAACAAGAGAGAATGGGATTAAATTGCAGCAATGTCGACTTTAGTTAAAAATTAGAAAAAAATTCCTAAGTGTAAGAATTATTGGACAAAAGACTAAGTTGCCTAGAGTGGTTTTGGAATTCCCCTTCTTGGATGTTTTCAAAACCCTACTGGACAAGCATCCATCTGCAATGCTATAAGCAGAGGATATCATGCCTTGGATCAGGGGGGTTGATTAGATGACCCTTGAGGTCCATAGGGTCTAACTCTACAATTTGATGATTCTGGGCCGATAAAGCCAATGAATTTGCTCATGTTTTGAGATTTTCTCAAAAACAACTAAAAAAACAAAACAACCCTCTCAAAAAGTTATTGAACTTTCCCTGCACTTGAGCCTACCCCTGTCACAGTAATAACCTATCTTTAGAGAATTCAGGTTTCTTGTTAAAGGCCTGATTTTTCTAATCTTCTCAGGACTGCGAGGGACATTGGTATTTAGCCAAGAATACCATTTATGTGCCAAAGAATCCATCCCAGGCCCTCCTAGAGTTTCGACCTTCTTGTAGATTCAGCCCCCTATAGTAATGCCAAATGATAATTATGGACAGTCTGGACAGCATGGGGAGGGTTAACAACAGAATGCTTGTGTTATTTCTAGTGCAGAAATAAATATTCAAAGCAAACTTCAAATGTGATGAATTAGCCTAGTTTGATATGTTTGCTTAGATTTAAAGTGCTAATGTTAAATTTAAAAAGTTCATTTGTCAAATATGACAGAAGCAGGTGTTTGGTATTTGGAAATTCATTATTTGGGAAATTTGTTGTTTAGTACTACTTTTGAAATTTTGTACATCACTGATTGGTTAGCTTGTGCTACATGATTTAGCAGATAAATAATGAACAGCTAAAATACCGAATTCCTAAGGGGGTTTTCAAATGAGACAATAGCTCACATTAGCCTTCACCAGGCATGTTCCTGCCTGCCCATCTATTAGGTATCATCACATGGTCTCCACGTGGTCACCACAGAGCTACAACTCATGGCGGAGTCCAGTGTGTGAGCCCATCAGGGGTAATGGGTGCCCACGTGTCTACAACTTGTCAATTATATTCAACTGGAGTCTCTCCCGCATCCAGATCCACCAGCACCATAGAGTCCTGCCTAGCACATCTGGCCAGCTGAGAGGTGGGAGTGGTAGCAATCTCTCTCCCCCGTAGCTGCCTCTCAGTTTAGAGATGGGAAGGGAGACTGTGGGGGAGGGAAATAACTAGCACACCTCTCAGCTGAGAGATGGGGAGGAGAGGCAGATCTATAGTGTGCCCCTCAGTTGAGAGGCAGGGTAGGGAGAGGAGGAAGACTGCCAGGGGAGGGAGATTACTAGCACCACTGGTGGAAAATGCCACAAACATTAAATACAGGCAAGAGGCTACCTGTTTATTAGGTCTGAAACGCTAAACATGTGAGTAGTGACTGCCAGGTGCTGAATGGACTGAACACGGACTTCAGCAGATTATTAAATCATTTGATTTCACCCTAAGTAATGAACAGACAAATTCCCAAAATACCAAAGTGAAGAACTACTGAACACTCCGAATTAAATGAAGTACCAAAGAGATTAATTGGCAAAATAAGACTTCTGGTGCTTTTTGCCATATGCACTCTATCAGTCACTGAATAGTAGCTGTGCACATCCCATCGATGTCACACACAGTAATGCATGCCATGAGTCTGATCTTTGCCCAGCTCATTGGAATCTTTCTTTGTGGATTTTCCAAGTTTAAGAGATAAGATGGGAACCATCTCTGCAGAACCATTTCCCTACTTGTACCATGGAGAAAAGCTTCATAAGAGTCAGTCCCATCTGACATCTTAGTGATCCTTCAGAATCTGTACTATGTTGAGAGATGGGGACAGGAATAGATATGGAGACAGTGATTCTGAAGGCAGCTCCATTAGACATCCATCATCTTTTCCATCCATCACAGAAAACCTAATGCATCTGTTGACTTTTCCCAGCCATGTTATCCCTGAGAACTTTCTTTAAATGGCAGGGGAACCCTTGGAGTGGATTGGCATGGAACAACTTAGTCACAGGATGCGCAAGAGTCACTTGGTATGTCCTGTCCTGCAGACACCAAGTGTATTGTGGTTTGTTTGCAGAATTGTTGTACTTTCCAGGATATGAATGGGAAACCCTATTGTCCTCTTCTATTCCCCAATCCTTCCCCATAATTCATACAGCATAATTTCCCATCAACTGATATGAAAGAGTTTTTCTCATTCAGAGACAAAGCTATCTGACTCTAGACTGACTACAACCTGCCACCTATGATTGTCATGGAGAATCAGGTGTAATGCTGCCAGTGCCTTATATTCACTTGGCAGATCCTTCCAATCACCAAAGACACCACACTATGACCATCCCTTCGTGATGTCTGCTAAAGGGATGAGGTATAGAAATAACAAGCCAGAGTCTGAAGGGGAAATTAAAAAAGGAGACGGACTATGACAAAATACAATATAGTATATGTTGCTTGTGTGTATTGTAATAAGGCCACAAGAGGGACTCTAGGACCATTTTACAGGTGAAAACAATTTCAAAGAGAAAAGGTAGTCTGTAATCAAGCTTGACTCCTAGCTGAACACACTGGTCGAGTTTAAAGGTTTTTTTGATTGAATTCTTTTCAGGTTATTTTGACTCTGAATACAGTTTAACTGCAAGAACTAATCAAGGTTTATTTTACAGATACAGTTTATGTTCAAGTCAATGGTTTGCCTTTTTGCAATCCTCCAAAATTTTCAAGTTGCAAATTCCAAATATTAACTTTCTTCAGACTGGTATGAATTTAGTTGGACTTTTGAGCATTTTGAGAATCATTAGGGCTACTGGGAAACACTTCTTTTACTTGAACAAAAAGTAAGGATATCAACAAATGGATGTGTGGGTTCCAGCCTCATCTGGACAATTTAAGTTACCTCTTAGAAGTAATCATTTTGGGCTGATTTCATCCAAGTGATTGCAGGAAAGTAAAAAATTAGGCCTCCCTAAGGGACATGACTGCACCCCAGGGGGATTCACCTTAAGGTTGGACAGAAGTGTAATCGTCATTTTCCATCCTTCCCAATTCCTTCTTTGGAGGTAGTAGCAGGTATAAATTACAGTCAATACATCTCTGGTCTGAATTAGCACAACTCATTCGTAATTAGTGCTGGCCCTGTACAGCCCATTCGAGAGAAGAGACATTGCAGATGCATTCCCCTGCTATAACCTCATCTTATGGCACATCTCCCTTCAGTAAGATTCTCTGCTTGGTCCTAATGACATCATCTTGTGAATCTGGACCATTCTTTTTGTATAACCAAAACACAAAACCTCATGGTTTAAAAAACCATTAAAGGCAGAACCAATCTAGAACAAAAACTTTCCTCTTCAAAAACATTTCACAAAATGATTTTTACTCTATTTTAAACTCCAAAAAACATAAACATTCATTACAATTACAATTCAAAAATCATTTAACTACATACATTACAACAAAACGCCAAAAAGCATGGAAATTATTTCAAAATTTTCTAGCAATATTTCACAATTTATCATCAACATGAATGTAAGATATGTACTTAATTCCTTACCATACATCATAATTCAACAATGAACAATTTTTTCAAACTGCCTTAACTCTGTCATTTACATGTATACAAATTATGTACACTTTATAGAATGAACTGTTGACAATGTTAGTGTAGACAACGGTTTCTGATAGGTTAGATACAATACCATTCTGAACAGGACAGAGTTAAGGCAGTTTGAAAAAATTGTTCATTGTCGAATTATGATAATAAATTAATGCTTAATAATGAAAAAATGTGAAAGTTTACTTCATGATAAATATTACTAAAAGTATGTATGGTATTGGAATTAAGTACATATCTTACGTTCCTGTTGATTGTAAATTATGAAATATTGCTAGAATTTTAAAAAATAATTTCCATGTTTTTTGGCATTTATGTTTTATTGTAATGTATGTAGTTAATTGGTTTTTTAATTGTAACTAATGAATGTTTATGTTTTTTGGTGTTTAAGCTAGAGTAAAAATCATTTTGTTTTAGGCCTTTTTTACATGGATGTCCCCTCCCCCCCGCTGGGTTTGCAAGTGGGTGTGAGGTGGGGGGGGGGCATCCATGCAAATGCCACAGTGGTGGGTGGGGGGATGCGTGTGTGCCCATGGAAACACCACAGGCGGTGGGTGGTGGTGTAGGTGTGCATCCAGCGCACACCCACCTTCACCCATCACCCACCCACAGAGCTATGCAACAAAACAGAGGAGGCTCCATGGGTGGAGATGGGGGTGCGCCCATGGGAAAGGGAGTACACCCACCTTCACCCACCACTGGTGCACACACCCATCCCCCCACCCAGCAGCGCCATGTGAAAATGGCCTTAGAAATGGTTCTGCCTTTAACGGTTTTTTAAACCATTAAGTTTTGTGTTTTGGTAAATTTCTATGGCTTTTGCCATGTGATTAGTAAGGTAATGTAAGTGTTGAAATATAGTAGATCAAGGTGTTGTATGATCTTGTGATGATCTGTGCATAAATATGAAGGAATTGTTGAAAACATTGTTTTTAGTCTAATTATATCTAGGAATGTGGAGTGAACCAAGTCTGAGAACTACTGAAATGGCGACTGAGCCCAAAATCTTGCTCCGTTAACAACAAGATTTGTTCCCTCCAGAACAACAGTGAAGTTATGTTAGTATTTTGCTCTCTCGGTTTCCATTTTTATAGTAGAAAGCACTAAGCAGCAATAAATGCTTCATAATGCATAAAAGGGTTGTCTGGAGCCTGTACTTCTTGGAAGCTGGAACCTTCAAGAAAAGGGGAGGGGAAGTAAAGGAAAGCAACCCCACTCCTTTAAAAAAATGAACTAAGAAATATTCAGGCATCAGTGTTGCCAGTTGATGGCAGCACACCTTGTGTGTCACATTTCCTCTATTTTCATCCCTGGCACATATACACCACCCCCTTCAGAAACAAACAGAACCTGGAAAGTGCTGTGAATGAGCACTCTCAGGAGGAGTGGGAAGCATGGGTCATGGGTCTCTCTCACACACACACTCACACTCCATTTGGAACTCTGCCTCACAACGCCACCGAACACTACAGTGCTCTGTACTGTTCAGAATGTAAGGCCAATGGCTTGGTTATGACAGAGGAGGACTAAGGCAATTTAGTTGTGCAGTGCCACATGGTCTACTCATCTGTCAGTGACAGTGTCTGAACACTACAACAGAATCATTGCCATTTGTAACCTGTCACACAGACAAGGCATCTAAACACAAATACATACAACTCCTTAGCTACAAGAACAACAGAACTAGCACTGAACTATTTTGGCTTGAGCTTCATTTTCATCTACGGGTTTTCCAAGCCTTTCACCAGCATTAACTCTGCAAGTCTCAGAGCACTCCTGGGAAGAGTGCATCATCCATGCTTTACATGGAAAGGACTCCAAGACATAGCAGGGAAAGTGACTTGCCCAAGGGATCCATTATTTTATTATCTCTGTTCATTTGCTCCACTCTAATTACCCCTTATGAATCCAGACATTGTGTAATCCATTCCTAGACAGACTGGCAAAGCCCTATGTCATCCTTAAAGGGACTGGCTGCAATTAAAGTGCAGAGAGACCTTGACACATGAATCAAGCTACCTTACATAACCCTCCCTCCCTGTCCAATAGACATAGCCCTCTTACTGTCATCACTTGTCCAGGTTGCGAATGCCATTGCAAGTTGCAAAAAAGGCTAATGCATCACTGCAGTTGCTTAAGCAGTTAAACCATATTCCCCAGCAGCTCCATGCTGAGCGAGCAGTTTGCAGGCTCTGAACCTAGAACAGCTGCCCTGTGGCGATGCATTTGGAAAGACAGACACTCTACCAGGTCACAAATAAAGTCATTTGCAGTCATTAAATGATACAGGAGAGAGTTAAGCAGAGTGGATACTCTCAGCCAGTTTTGTCAGCAAGTTTTTGAACTTCTTCTGACCTGGAGTGGGAAGAGCCCATCCATTTAAAAGAGAGACATGTCCCAGAATAGGGCAACACTCTTTAGTAGGGAGGCTGGTATGGAGAGGGGTTGAAGGACTAAGGAGAGAACAGAGGAGAATACACAGAAGGTACCACCAAAGTTGCTGCTCAAGGGTGGAAGCTTGCAGAGGAGAGGTGTTTCAGGGGCGTGGGGGGGGGGGGAAACGGGACTCCCAGGAGAATAGGGCACTCCAGAGCAGGAGCTTTGGTGAAGTTGCATCCCAGGGAGATTCCAAGACAAAAGGTTGTCCTTTCAGAGGGGCTGGGGCTAAGGATCCTGTGAAAGGAAAGTTTACAGGGAAAGTACCTCCTAGGGTCAGAGAGAGAGGGTGGTAGCTTGCAGAGGAGACATGTTCAAGAGTTGGGGATGGGGGGGCCACTTCAATGGGGCACCAAGCAGTGTGTCCCATGATAGCAGGGCACCATGGGGAAGGGGTGCTGATATACACAGGAACAAAGTGTGAGCAGGGAAGGGGCATCAGAGTTGTGGGGGCATGCTAGAAGGACAGGGATGGAAAGGTTTACAGGGGAGGTGTCACTTGTGGGGAGGGGGATGTACAGCAAGGCAGCACACCTCAGAGCAGGTGTGCTGTTATGGGGCAGAGGATGATGGACTTGCCGAGGAGATATGGGGTGGGGTGTTGCTCTGGGGGTGGGGGCCCCAGGAAAGCAGGGCACCAAGAGTAGGGGTACTTCTATAGGACAGGGATTGGGACCTCCAGTCCGCTTCTACAGCCCCCTGCCGTGAACCACTGACATTGGGGACCCCCCTATTACCCCGCCGGGAGCCCTGAATTGCCCACGGATCCAACAGACCACCGTGCAGCTGCCCCACTGATCGTAGGACGAGACTTGCAGGTGTGCGAGGGGTGGGGTTCCATCCCCAGGATTATAAAACCTGATAGCAGTGCCCAGCAGCGCTGGAGGCGCGCGTCGGGGCAGCGTGCCCAAGGGCTGCGCACTCAAGGGCGCGGCCTTGTGCGCGCGGCCTTAGGCATAGGATGGGTGCAGGGCTTTACTGGGTTTCTTTTGGATGGCTGTGATCATTATTTGAGCCCAGGACTTTGGGGAGATTGGGTTGGGGGAGGCCCACGGATGCTAACTGGCCTTACCTTTGATCATCTTGTGGTACGGTCAGTACTTGGGTAAGGATTGTTTCCCTGTTTTTGTGATTTGATTGGTAACTCGCATTTATTAGCAAGTAGTATTATGACCAGGAAGAAAGGGAAACAGGGGATGGTAACAAGGGCATGGGGCAGGCAATTGAAGCTGGACGATTTTTTGCCCAATGGGCAAGCGTCTTTTCCCCTAGGGGAAGAGGGGCAAGCCTTAGTTTTCCCTGACCCGGGTGTGAGAGATTTGGGAGCAGTGGGGGAAATACCCAATGGATTAATTGGGTCCCAGTCGCCCTCTTCCCCACATGAGAGCGTTGGTGTCCCCCTTGCTCCCTTTGAGGACATGAGAACCTCGGGACTAATATCTGGGCAACCGCTGGATCCGACCTTAAAACTAGCTTGCTGTGTGCAGGAGTGTGTTGCCCAACTTCAAGTTATTTTAGCTCAAATGCGTGCCATGATAGATCTAGTTACCACTCTTTATAAGGATATTTCCAGGGATAAAGGGGTTAACTGGGCTAATAAAGTATCTACTGCCTGTCAGACAAATTCTGGGTCAGGAGTGTTTGTCTCGCTCCCCACCTAGGATTTCTAGTATAGTGTCCACCTTGACTGACAGGGGTAGGCTACAGTTGGTGCCCGAGGCTTTAGCTTTTAAAGTTGTGACTCTTTTGTTTGGAGTGCTTCCTCAATGGAATTCTAGACATGGGATCACAGCCCACCTATCAGATCTGTTGGGCTATTTTATTCCCCCCATTTTGTTCGCTGTTTTTACCATCTACCTCCAGTATTTGGCGCTCAGCGTCTTGTGGTATATTTTTCCTCATCCCGTCTGGCAGATAGTATTCGAGCCCATGTTTGTTATTTATCCTCATGGGGAATTAATATAAGTAGGCTGTACGAAAGGACCAATATTACTCCTCTTTTGGCCCCTCGTCAGCAGCCTAGTTGTTCCCTTGTAGGGTTAGTGAAAGAAGGTTCCCATTCAATCGAATCCCAAGCTAATATGATTAAATTATCCAGAAGTAGCCCAGTTATCCCCATAGAAATTTTAGACTACACCAGTCCGCCCAACTCAGTGGAACCAATTTCAAACCTTGATTCCCCCAAGCGGGATACCCAAATAGGATCTGCTGCCGTGGCAGAGTCATCCTAGGGAGGACAGACAGTACAAGTAGTTCCATCAATGTCTGTCATTAAAGAACAATCTGGGCCTCTTGAGATGAGCATAGGTAAAGGCCCATTGATGACAGAGGTTTTACCTGTCGACTTGGATGAGCCCAGTACTGGGGCTTTATTTAGATCTGATCAGCTGTTGAAGATCCAGTGTCCCATTGTAACTAACCCTGCAACGAGCAATTATTCTCCTTCTGCCCATTTTGGTTCTTCTAGCAAGAGATCATCCATATTGGATGAACTCGTGGCTGTAGATGCCGTGTGCAGGGCTGTTATATTGACCCCTGGTGGGTGTCTCTAGCCAGGGTGTATACCTATAGAGTTAGGGGTTGTAGTCAGGTTGAGATGGGAGGATTTGTCTTTAATAGTTACAATCTTAGGGATTCATTCAGGTATTTATTTTCTGAGGGATAAAGTATATTTTCTTTGGATGGGTTATATGGAATGGGTATGGCGGGATTATAGTAAGTGGAGGCAGAGGCAGTCATGTCTTGGTTATAAGTACTGGGGCAAACTAAGTAAGGGGAAGTTCCAAGAACCCCCTGGTATGCAAATAATGGGGGTAGGGATAAGGGAGGACCTAAGTAAGGGGAAATAGAGGTATTCCTGGGTAATGCCAGCTTGTGTTTTCAATTATAATATGGCTGTTGTCCATGGCCCCATTAACTTTGGTGGGTGGTAACCATGGTATTATTGGGTACTTTCAGACATGACGCTAACCACCCTTTAACCACCCTTGGTGGTTATTTATGCATGTTGCAGGGCTGCATAGGGCACCAATACAGCCCTGCAACAAGCATAAATAACCACCAAGGGTGGTTAAAGGGTGGTTAGCGTCATGTCTGAAAGTACCCATAATCAACAATAGTCATGGTTAGGATTTGGCACCTAGTGCAATATGGGAGCTGCCCTTAGTCCAATAGCTTTTCAGGAATACGATAATTTAGGGTATCACGGACCCAAGCCCAGGGATTCTTGAGAAGCCCCAACTAAAATTAACTTCCCTGCCCTGTTTCTGGCAGACCCCATACATTGGATATTAGTATTTCCTTTAACTTGGTAGATCCCCTGGTGGAATGTTTAGGCTTATGGGATTGGAAGTCAAGAAGAAATGGTCAATTGTTATACTGGGTTTACTTTTGGGGTGGGGGGAAGTGGACCCTATGAATTTTGATCCAATATGATTCCAATAGGAATGATTGTATTGTATTTAGTTTATTTTAAGTATTGATTGTATTGTATGATTCTGTTTGTCTATTATGTATATGTGTTTAAGCAATGGCCTACGGCTACGCTTCAATAAACTGATGATGATGATGACAGGGATTGAAGGGCTTGCAGGGGAGATGTGGGATGGGGTGTTGTTCTGAGGAGGGGAAACCCAGGAAAGCAGGGGCTCCCAAAGTGTGCAGGTAAGGGATAGCAGCTGAAGTTCCCACAGGGTAGATGTGGGATAGGGTGTTGCTCCTAGGGCCACACCTCAGGGAGTCCCAGGGCAGCCAGGAATCCGAAAGCAGGAGTGCTGTGGGGGAGAGAGGAGACCCAGGAATGATAAACTCATAGGGCAAGGGAATCCTGGGCTATGGAGACACCAGCTCTTACCTTCTGGATAACATAATGGGTCTGGTAGGTGAGCGCAGTGTGAGGGGGTTCCCAGGGTAGGGAATCACGTTGCGCAGCCAGGTGAAGGGTGGCGAGAGCCCCTGGGGGGCAGCAGTAGCAAGCTCTGTCCAAGATGAGGGTGAGGGCTCAGGTTAGGAAGTTGTGCAGGGGGTGGGAGACAAGCAGGGGTTGGGGGTCAGGTTGAGGCGTTGCACAGGGCATTGGGAAATAGGAGTGGGGGGGTCAGGTCAGGGCTTGGGGTGTTGGGTTGGGGTGGAAGGAGAAGCGGGGGGTGGTCCCCGCCTGACTCTCTGCTCTTGCCTGGCTAAGGGGACTGGTAGACTGGGTGCAGACAGCTGGAGCTGGGGTGCTGCACAGCCACCAGCCGGCTGGAGCCAGCCGCTTGGGGCTCCACCCAGTGTTAAGCAACAGCAGCAGAGTGAGTGGGAGGGAGGTGGTGGTGAGTCCCTATCCTTTCTCCCTTCTCCTCATTCACGCTGCTCAAGCTCACCACTGGGCTTGCTCCTCTGCCAGCAGAAGCACAGGCACTATTGTGCCTGTGCAAGCCAGCAAAACTGATTTTTTAATCTTTAATATCTCAGTTTTGGCTGCACCAAAGACTCTCAGACTCCAGTAGCACTTACTGTAGATCTCAGACGACAAGGCTGTGAAGTCTCAGGGCTCAACTCATCTGGGGGGAGGAGATATCCATGGTTCAAAATAGTTGGGACGCTGTGCATTTTGACCACAACCAGTTAACTTTTCAACAGTTATAACCTTTTAATTTTCCGTCTGGATCTTCTTCCAACTTTGGACATATTACGGTCCCCACAAATATTAGCCATGGATTTTCAGAACTGCAGCTCAAGTGCTTTTCTCAGTATTGGGGCTTCAGCATCTCCTGTTTATATGGAGAATGGCTGTGCCTTTAAACTTACTTACAGCTACTCCTGTAATAAAATTACATAAAGAGAAAAGGGATACACTTACCCAAGTGAGTAACTGTAGTAGATACAGATGAAAAATTCCAGTCTGTGATTTTACACAGGCTATCAGAGATAAAAGCATTTGCTAATGAATTATTTAGTGAGTGAAAAATTCAAGTCCCTCCCTGTCCAACAATACTTCTAACATTGTTAGCTAACACCTTCTACTTGCAGCACTCAGATAGACAACTGAGATTTAAAAAATCTCTCCTTTACTGCATGAATCCTAACTGCTTGTTCTGGTTTGTTTGGATGGAATAGCTTTGGATACTGATGATTGCATAAGTTAGGCTGTTTTTACATGGACGCCCCCACCCACTGCTGGGTGTTACTGTTTGGGCAGGTGTGTGTGTGGGGGGCAATCCATGTAAATGGGCTGGCAATGGGTGGGGGTGCGCTAGGTGTCCACCCATGTGAACACCATGGGACGATGGGTGCGCGTGCGTGCTCGCTCCCAATGCACACCCATCTCTACGTACGGAGCCATCGGGAAAAATGCACGAGACTCCGTGCAATGAGATGGGTGTGTGTTCCTGTAAAAGGACACCTACCCACATCCACCCACTGCAGCAGTACACCCATCCCCCCACCCACCTCCGTATGTGTAAAGAGGACCCTAGAGTGACCAGGACAGCTCCACGAAAGTAGGTGGGGTTCTGCTGTATTCAAACTGACTGCAGTGTAATCCAGTTATTTATTTTACCATTTCCTTGATGTAACATTGGCAGATTTTGCATTTCTACCTAAGACTTATCACTTCTTATTTCTTGTCTATAGTGATTTTGCCCACAAAGCTGGTTGATGGGACGAACCCCACGCCTCGCTCTCTGACATTTATAGTCCTTTTCACACAGACACACTAACACTGATAAAATGGGTGTTGCATTTTATCATACATGTTGCAGGGCACCCATAGCACACACCTGCAGCCCTGCAACATGTATAATAAAATGTAACACCCATTTTAACAGTGTTAGCGTGTCTGTGTGAAAAGGGTCATTGTATTGTTTCTCCGTCTATTTACACCTACAGCATAAGCGCACATATAACTGGTAGCCTGAGTGGGATAGGAATCTATAAAGCTTTCCAACTCCTAAAAACGAGGGCAAGAATTTTGATTATGTAATCCAAGGATTTTAGTAACACGAAAAAGGCAAGTGAGCTTTGAGCTCGTTATATAGGCTATTAAAATGCCCTGACAGAATTAAACTTTATACTACACAATTATATATATATATCACCTTTAGACAGTAAATACAGTACATATTTCAAAGGCTCAAGGTACATATTTCAGAGTTTAGACTCCACTCCAATTGATCAAATTCAAGATTAATAATGCAGGATTCTGTCTCCTTCACTGTTCTAAGTAGTTTGAATCCATCTGAACTTGTGGAATTTCAGAAACGTGATAAATATTACTCAGAACTTTTCCTGAAGGTGACTTCCTTTGTTAGAATGAGATGAAACACTGGTGCTAGATGTCATAGGGAAAGTTAAAAGAAGTTTGTCAACTAAAAGTGCTTTTTAATGTAGCACAGTCATGTGGATTAGCAGCCCCACAACGATTTGGATTTTCAATTTCAAAAATTAAGGACAAGGTATTGCAGCTATTTTGAGGCAAGACTATAATGTGACTTTATTAAAAATGTTTCACAGAGAAAAAGTTGTGATCTGAACTATAGTCTCCCCTTTGAATGTCTTCAAGTTTTCATCCATCAATTATGGTAGCTGGACAGTCACACCTACATACGTTTTATCAGGATCCAGGCACCAAGAGGCCACTTAGGACTAGCTTCTTCACAAAAGTGCAGTCGGTGTTAGTTGCAGCGGCAAAGTCCCAACGTGCCTTTACAGACAGTTTTACACCAGTCAGGTTTCTGAGCCCTTGGGTGGCAAGTCTCCTCCTAAGCTCCCACTATCCTTTATCAGTCACTTACAGAAAAAGTTAGTGTAATAGGGGCGTGCGCCCTGGGATAAGTCTTCTCAGGATCCATTCCCCACTAAGGCCAGACCAAGTGGGATCTTACCAAAAGGCCTTTATTATACAAGCCACATACATCCATTCCATTCAAGTGGGCTCTCCCTCTGCCCAGCCCCAATCCCCCATGAAGCCAGGCAGTCCAACATACGTAGTCCCCCCCCAGCTACCTTTAGTAACTCTGGCCTCCTATTGCACAGTCCCTCCTGCAGCCAGGTAGCCAGTTATTCGGCACAGCCCTCCCTGGCTCCTGCCTCACCCACAGCCATCTTTTCACTTTGCCACTCAGCAACCTCCTTCTAACGGAGCTGTAGGTGTGGCCTTTTAGCCTCTGGGCTGACTCAGCCACACCCAGGATTATCTGGCCCACACTAGCCACTTGGTTGCCTGGCTCTAGAGGCTAGTCCAACTGATACATATTAGGGCACTATCCTGCATTACCTCAGTGCCTATCCCCCGGCTGGCGCTAACCTCCTTAAAGGGCCAGGCTCTCTTAACCAGCCTGCCCTTCTACAGTTAGCCCCCACATAGAGCTTCTGTGCATTGCTGCAAGCACTTACATCAGTGGATGGTTTCCTCTTGGAGCTTTGCCTTGGTTTCCTCTCCTGACAGCTCTGCATCTCTATTGACACTCTGGTGCACAACTCTCCACTAATCAGCTCCATATCTGCAGATACAAGTTCAGTACCTTGGCCAACTGAGGTCTCAACCTTAGCTCACTGAAGCTCTTTCTGAGCACAGTGGTTGGAGCAGAATGACTGCATTCAAAGCTTACAGCTCTTATAGTTTCCCCAAAGCGGTCACAGCAGGTAGCTAATTCCCTTAAAGAGAGAGACTCCTGGCAAACGCCTGAGTACGTGTGTGACACATCCTGCAAGGGCTTATGATCTTGTCCATTTAAAATTACACAATTTCCACCGATAATACTGACCATTCAATGGTTCCGTCCCCTCCTCTTCATCTAGTTAAGAATAACACCCCTAAATTTAACGCTTTACTATAATCAATAAACAAAACGTACCACTGTATAATATGTAGGAGCTTGTGCCTTTGGTAAAAGGGGATGATGAAATATACTGCTACTTCTGCTTCTCCTTCTTCCTTGCTGGGGTTGGGTCAACAGATCAATCTTCTCCAAGCGTGACTGTCCAATGCTCATTCTGTGCTATCCTTCCATGCATGGTCTATTTCCCATTGTGTCGGTCTCTTTGCTTCTGCCCAGTGACTCCTGTCTAAAATTATTTCCTAACAGAATTCCCTTCATTCACTCTTTGTACATGCCCAGACCTTCCCAGCCTCTTCTCTTGCAGTTTCTTTCAGATACTGTGACCATTAGTTTCACTCCTGATGATATCATTCCACAAATCCACATGTTGACCACCAATGTCATCTCTTTTAACTGCCCTCAAATATTTAATTTACATGGTTTCACATCCTCTCTTTGGTCACACACAGCTCAGGTTAATACCAAAGAGCTTTCCATGGCTTCGCAGAGTTGTCCCTTTAGTAGTCTGGGCGTTTGTTTGTCAGAAATCATTCTGCCTATCTCGTGCCACACTTCCCTCTGTTTAGCCACTTTGCCTGCAATTTTGTTGTTGGTGTATACATATCAACACCGAGGACTCACACATTCTAAGGCTAGCCTTGCTTAGTGCTTACAACTGACGCCTAGACTAGGAAGCTAACAAACTGTGGCCCCAACATGAATTTTACTAAAAGGACTGAGTTCATCTGGAACTCTTGGGGTAGATGCCTATCAACACTGATAGGCACCGATATATACTGGCACTTGATAGATCAACACAGATACATATCTGGACTTCAGTGTTGATAGGCATCTACCCCAAGAGTTCCACATGAACTCAGTCCTTTTAGTAAAATTTATGGTGGGGCCACAGTTTGTTAGCTTCCTAGTCTAGGTATCAGTTGTAAGCAGGGCTGGCCTTAGAATGTGTGAGGCCTAGGGTGAAAATAAAAGTGGGGGCCCTTAGTGGCCCCTCCCTATGGTCCACCCCCTCAGGAACAGGGGGATTCTAGAGGTGGTTGTGTTTGGGGTCACGCTTGGATGGAGTGGGGGCCCCCAATCCTGTCCTGGTGGAAATGGGGGCTGCTGCTGCAGCTCCCCCCAAAGTAGAGAAAATAATGGGGTGTAGGGCAGTTGGCCCAGGTTGCCCTATGATGAGGCTGGTCCTGATTGCCAGGGCTGAGTCCACCTCACTGTTAGCCATTACAGCAAAGTTGTCTACCTACTAGATCAACTTCATACCACCTTACTTTTGGATTTGCTTGCTTATAAAGTCCATCACAACTACAAATTTACCAACACGAAACCTCTGGTTTAAGTGACCAGTTAAGGTCCACACAAGTTTCCAAACCCAAAAAACTACCATTACAATGTATACTCCCGTCCCAAACCACCTCCCAATCCAAACATAGGGAGGAAACATCAGTTTCAAAACCAAAAAACTTCCAGCAAAACATAAAAAAACAATTGTACCAAAACCCCAAAAATATGGAAATGGGAGATCAAGACTCACCACACAACTAATACACCATGACAACCAATGTGAGCTGGAAACACAACAGACAGCATGAATGCCAAACAAACAATAAGGATTTACAGAATAAAATACCAAGTTTCCTCTATGCAACTCACCAAGACTGTCATAGGCAGGAGTTCCTTGAGCAGCTGTGTTAGATCAGTGGTGCCAGATTCTAGAGATCACTTTGGGGGCTACACGTCCTCTCTCTCTCATGATCTGATGGCCCCCATCAGTTTTGTAATCCTTTTAAAGTGTTTGCTCCCTTAAAGTTTTGCAGCAGAGCCAGTGCAGGGGAGCTGGTACAGGGAGAGAGTGTGGGGCTTTTTTTGCATGCTAATGACCCCAGTGAGCTGTCCCTGATTTCCCCTGCTATCCACCCAAGTGTAACAAAATCTCTGGGGTTTCCAAGTCAATGCAATAATATTTAACCACATCCAGTGGCTGCATGGGTCTGAGAGAAACAGGGGAGCCTTGGAGCTTTTGGTTCTACTCAAAAACAGTCCCTGGATCAGAAGAGAGAAAGGGTGGGCTGCAATCTCCTTGTGCTGAGCTGAGCTGAGCAGCAGCAGCAGCAGCAGCAGCAGCAAGGCAGATCACCTCAGGATTACCTCCAGCTGGTGTTGGGTGACTTCCCCGAGGCAGCTGTTTGGAGAAACCCTCATTTCTCCCTGAGGGTGATCTGTTCTGCTGCTGCTCTGCTCTGCTCATCCCCTTTCTTATCACTTTGAGCTCCCTTTTAACCCTGGGGGTGCACTCTTTGGTTAGGGACTCAAGTTTAGACTGTTTAGACTATGGGAGGTTGTAAGCTCCCCCACTGCCACTGCCCCTAGTAGGTGTTTTGGGCTTGGCCAGGGGGGAGAATTTTACTGGGGTGGGGGACTTGATCCAGTCACTATTTCCTGCTGTGACTCACTCAGAAATGGTCTGTTTCACTCCTGACCGGCAGACTGCTACTCTTGTCTGTTTCAACTCCCAGCTGCCTCAGTCCCTCGGGATCTGTTTCAGTTCTCTGTAGGTTATCTGCTGGACCCAGGCAGACTGATAGCTCACTATTTTTATGCTCTGGAGGCAATTGAAATCCAGCTCTGCCATGCTTCTGCCATTTGTCAGTTTCAAAGGTTGCTTCTAAGGAACTGGATAGAACGCCAGGAGACTTTTCTTCCTCAACGCTCCACTCATAGACTAAAATGTATTTTTTACCATCCCTCCCCCACAAAAAACACCAACCACCGCATGTATCTAAAACAAACAAAAGCAGATATAGGACCACAGAGATGAATTTTCTAATAAATCTCCAGACAGTTCAAATTCAAGAATAAACCAGAAACCTGTCCACTATAAAAGTTGCCAAAATGTGAAAAAATTAACTCCCCCTCTCAAAAAAACAATTGCTATAATTTCTTTGTTTTTCAACTAGTTTGCACCAAATTTGGACAGATTCAACCTGTTACCCAAGAAATCCTCCATGCCAAAAACTATGATGATGGGACAAAGCATGGCTAAATCCCAAACATTAGAATGTTCATAGCTTAACGCACAATGTGCTGCTTGCCTTAACTAGAGAGGCGCTACCATGCCTCTATAATAAGAATGAGGGATGAATTCCACTACAAAACTGTAATTATCCAAACTGACTAATTGCCTATGATTGGCACACACCAATTTGATCATGAACTATCCCTTCTTGATACGGTTGAATGAATAACCATAGTCATGCCTACTGCAGATCCAAAATATTTTTCTGTAATGAGTACTCTTTGCAGCCAAGGTAGTTTTGTCTACATGTATCATGGGAATGGTAAAGCACAGTGTAGTAGGATTAGGCTAGATGCCTGAGTCTGGCCTTTTAAGGAGAGCTAACACCGGCTTAGGAGGCGGAGATGCTGAGACAGTATTGGATAATACCTTAATGCGCCTCAGCTGGGCTTGCCTCTGGCCTGAGTTGGGGCCAGCTGGGCTGGGTGTCACTGAGTCAGCCCAGAAGCTGAAAGGCTGAGCCTGAAGCTCAGTAGAAGATAGATGGGGATGAGGCAGGACCCAGGAAGGACGGTACCTCTAAGCTGGCTACCTGACTGCAGAAGGGGCTGTGCCTGGCCAGAGGGAGAGTCGCAGCTGATGTGAATGAATGATGTATGTGGACTGTATAATAAAGGAGTTTGAAAAGATCCCACTTGGGCTGGCCTCAGTGGGGCACGGAACCTGAAAAAACTTACCTTGGGGCCTCATGCCCTGTCACAAACAGCAAATTACACTTCCACTTATTTCACAAGGATGGCTATTTTGCACACTGCTATAATGGCTTAATAGTAGTGTGCAGTAGTTGTGCTCCAGGTTGAAGGGATCTCCCACCTGCCCCCATACTGTGCTTAATCCTTCCCCCTAGCAGCACAGAGGTCAGAGCCCTTGACACTCTCTCATACCACTCCATACAAGGGATGCCTGTTTCCCACTCCCCAGGTTCCCAGAGATCATGCTAAAGCCAGAAGGCACATGCCAGGGTGTGGAGTGGGAATATAGCACCATGCCCCCTCCCTCTGCCTTAAACTGAAGCTTGCTGCCTGTGCACAAATCCTACCCTGCACCCTGACAGTCATCATACCTGACAACTCCTTCCACCCAGGAACCCAATGCTGAAAACTCTGTGAACTAGAGTCCCTGCCTCCACCCCACAAGCAGAGGGAGGGACTTGCTCTGCTTGCCAGGTAGAATTAGCTGGTAGTGGTGCTGGCATGCCTGGGCTCAGTGTACTTCTAGGCTGCAGCTCCACTAAACACTAATCATCAGTGCATGGCTGTTAGCAGAAGTGATGGTGGCCCAACCCGGTCTGGGAATCTACCACCAACACAGTCCTGACTGGGCTGGGCAGCACAACAAACGTGCCAGTGGCCAGGCCGCTGGGGAGGGCAGGGAACCACTTGAACGTGTGCTCACCTGCCCCCACACTGTACTCAGTGCCCCGCCTCCTACCATGATGGACAACCATGGCAGTCAAAGATGGCCACCATGACAGCTGGCCATGGTGGACCCAATCCAGGCCAGGTCATGACAGACCATAACAAATGTTATAGCCTGCTGTGGCTGGATCAGGAAGATGGTAGCCTGGACTGTGACGCCAGAGCTTTCTGGGATCGCAGCTTGTGATCACTGCGAGCAATTCCGAGTGAACATTAGCAGCGCAGAAACAAACGTGCCAGTGACTCATGGGCCAAAGTGGGACTCAGCGGGCCACTGTCATGTTTGTGAATCCCCATGTAATAACTTGCTACAGTTTTTGAAGCTCTCCACTGTATCTATCAGCAATACAATCTTCAGATATATGGCTATTTGAATGTCACTAGTATCTTGCAGCAGACAGCTTTGAAACACAATTTGTTCTACACTCTAAGACCTGACATCACATGCCAGGGGTGGGCAAAGTTCCCAAAGCCAAGAACCAAATACCAAAATATTCAGATCTCAGAGCCACAAGACACTTTACACTGATTGCAGAATCCCCCAATCCGGCGGACAGGAAAGCATGGTTTCCCCCAACCCCCTCATTTCAAAGCTCCATCTCCCAGGCAGTCCGGCAGGTTCAGGTAATGACAATAGCAAACTGCCCCTGCTTCCACAGCCCCCAGGAGTCTCTGGCAGTAGCAGCAGTGGAAATGTCTGCTCAGCTTCTCTTTCTCCCGAGGGAGCCATATGGACATGCGCTCCAAGCCGGCCAATTTTGACAAGAACCATAGTACAGGTGCAGCTCCATTTGCCCATCTCCATCATATGAAGTTTAAAAGAATAGGTATTAATACAAACAAGGTGCATGGCCTTTAGGAGCACTGAGATCTAGAACCTTCAGCCACAGTCAATGGGAGGTGCAGATTCTCAGGATTATGGAAATTAAGACAACAACGTTTTGCCTGTTACTTCAAGCAGTTAGCAGTAACTAAACTGCATAATTAGAAATACACAGACTGCAGGACATGCTGGTCTCAAATGTGGGTCTCTCAGGCCTCAGGTAAGTGCCTTGGCCAAAAAACTGCCAGTTCCATGAAGCTACCCACAAGCCCTGGCTAGCAAGACTAGTGCCTTGAGGCCTACCTCCCACTTCATGCCTCAGGCTCCTGATTTGCCAGCCTAAACTGAGACCTCTTTGGTTGCCTTGCCTATATAAAGACAAATAGGAAGTTGACTGAGTACCAAAGGAGATTTCCTCTTTGCGTGCTGTTCTTGGGCCCTAGTGGGAGACCCTGACTCTTGCCTTGAACTGCACCCTGGACCCAGCCTTGTCTCCACTGTGCCTGTCTCCAGTCCATGCCTTCTGCCTTGGCTTGACCTCTTGGTCTTGAACCAAGCATTCCCCGTAGTACAGGCTTAGATTATGAACTATGACTGCTATCTTAGCTCGACCCCTAGTATCAACCAACTTGGTCAAAAATCCCTTATTCAGTCCAGTAACAGATGCATGGGGGATGCCTGGTGACCTTGGACATTTTCTAGTGGGCTTTGTGCTGCCATTGTTGTTGCTGTTTCGAATCAGCAGGTGTTGCCTTAATGCCTTGCCAGTGGGAGCTGCCAAAACAGAGCATCAAGGCAACTGTGACAGAGTCCACCAATGAATCCCAGAGAAGTGAAGCCTTGAATCCCCTTACACCTGGTGGTTCGAGGGGCTGGGCTTAGCCTTTTGCCCTCACTCCTCTTCTTCCCCATGGCAAAACCTTGCAATGCTCTGCCACTAGTTGAGTCGATAAACCATCTAAAATTAATTTGAGAGGCTTGCAATGATTGAGTAAATGAGCGCAGGAGTGAGCACTTTAACTTAGGCTCCCTATTCATCACATTATGACCTGGGCCCTGAAGGGAACCACGTCCCCTCACTTGTGACCTCTATGGGCAGCTGTAGTGCCCTGTTACAGATTCCATTGTGGTGATGCATCCATACAGAAAGGCCAGGCATTTAACAGTCAGGGATAGGATTTGAGATATATTTCATGGGTGGTATTTCTTTTTCGATGTTCGCTGCCCTGAGTCTTTGGGGAAGGGTGGGATACAAATCTAACTAACTTACTGAAGCATACATTTAAAGTTAAGTGCATGCTAAAGTACTATCCTGAAAAATAGTGGAATTGCACATAGGTGTGCATTTCTTGAACGAAGGCTTTCTTTTTCAGGCTTTTCTTTTAATACACATTTCACATGAGGAAGACAGAAGAAGTTAAGAAACCAGTTAGTGCAATTTAGTGTTATTTTGCTGAGCTAGAGTGAACGACACTAATAAGTTATATGCTGTTTCTATGTGGTGGCTTCAGTAACCTCACAGGGAGTCTTAACTATATACAAACAAAGAGAAGTAGCAGTGACAACACCATTAATTTTAGTTGAGTTTATCTGATTCTTGTCTGTGACCTCATTTCTTAGTTCATAGCTAGTAATCAGAAACAGCTTTTATTCCCTGCCCCCACCTCCTGGCATTTAAAACTGTGACTGTGATGTGGGATTCAAGAAACAGCTTACTAGTGGATGTTACTAGTAAAATGCTATTATTGCTATCCAACATCTGGGCTTTAGTTGCTTAACAATAGGGTTACCAGGTTTTGAAATTTTCAAAGGGGGACACACCGTGCACTTCCCACCACTACCTTGATTTGCATAAATATGTATAAAAGAACATAAATTAATTGCTCACAGATCTAGAGCCACTGCCCAGTTCCCTTTGTCCTTCTACTTCAGCCCTACAAATGACACACATGCACAGACCCATAGAATGAGATGCTCACCTCTGCCAAACCCAGGCACTGAACCCAAACCCTCACAGACTCCCTTTTCCAACCACCTTCACCCCATACTCTGCTGACAACTGCCCAAACCAGGGGATCCCAGATCTCTCTTCTGAGATGCATCTTCTCCCAACACAGATGCCTTGCCAGGTGGGGCCACCCTTAGAATTTGTGGATCTGGCAGGAATTCAGAGGTTTGGGGCCGCTTTGAAATTGTCCATAGCCAGTCTGCTGCCCCCAGACAAAGTTCTAGCTGGCGTTGGTCACCGTATTCCCCCTGTGCTTAACAGCTCTGACCTGCTGCCATAATGATACCCATTGCCCACTGGTGGGGAGTTCCTTTATGGCTGTTTAAAAACAGGTGGAGGGCAATCTGCGTGTGGCGGGTGGCAGGCCACTTCTGGGGCTGTGTATGGGGGGGAGGGTGCAGATGGGCACACACCCATCTATACCCACCTCCATGCACAGAGCAACCCACCTTTTTGCCGTTTTTTGCATGACATCATTTTGATAAGTCACAACAACTGCATGACATCATTTTGAAGGCATGATTTGTGATTTTTTAAACAACTTGGGTTGCAAAGCTGAAGACATTTTTCAGAAGTGTGGAGAGGCAAAATTCTGTTGTGGGGGGGGGAGAGGATGACCTTTGAAGGGGGTGAAATGATGGGTGGGTGATGGAGGAGAAACTGGAGTCTTGGAATTACTGGAGGGAGGAGAATGTTTGTGGAGAGTAGCATGGCAAGCCATTTATACTGAAGGGTGAGTGGGTCTTGGAACACAGTAAGGAACAAGCAGCAGCATTTCCCCCCCACCCCCACCCATCCAGCAACTTTGCTTGTCAAGTTACGGCCATGGAAACTGCTGTTAATTACAGAAACTTCATAAAAGTACTGGCCAGGGAAACTGATGATCCCATTACTGAATGTGTTCTTCAAATAAAACAATTGTTTTTTAGTTCTGTTAACTCAACACCTTTCATCCAAGCCCTATATAACTCTTAGAGTGAAAAGAGTAAAAATTTTGGTTCTTGTTTCCTAAAAGAAACTCCTTGATGTTGACATGTAAAGCAACTAAGTTTATGTATAATTGTGTGTGTGTGTTTTCCTAATGATCGCCTCCGTGTGAAACAAGCCGATTTCGCACATTCTTTAGGAGATTTTTGTGCCTGCTAGGCCTTGCTTGCTGTGCAGTGTCAGGGGGAAAGATTAATTTGTAGCTTTTTATAAGGATAGTTGTTTTTTTCTTCCCTTTGACTCATTCCTTCCAGATGAAATGTGAAAGAATAATCTGTTAGTCTGGGAATCCTGTCTGTCAAGAAACAATTTCCAAGCTGATCCATCTAGAATCTTTTGTTTGTTTTTTATAAACCTGCCTAACAATGCATGAAAACATGCCTCTGATGAGACAACTAATGATATGCAAGACTACCAGCGTGCAAGGAAGTAAAACTGTGCGCAACATTTCACTCCAGTTAATAGGCAAGTGCAATTATTAACTGGAGTGAAATGCTCAAGAAACCATCTCTTGATGCTGCTGCTGCTGCTGCCAGTTATTGGTCGGTCTCTAACCTCCCCTTTTTAGGGAAGGTTATTGAGCAGACTGTGGCACGGCAGCTCCAGGAACATCCAGACCGCACCGGTTTCCTTGACCCCTCTCAGTCTGGGTTTCAGCCTGGGTATGGTACGGAGACTGCATTGGTGGCTGGTTGACGATCTCCATCTGGCATTGGACCAGGGTCGTCAGACCTTGTTGGTCCTGCTAGACCTTTCAGCTGCATTCGACACAGTTGACCATGAGATGTTGGTGACTCGCCTGTGGGACCGTGCCAGGATTGGCGGGATGGTCTAGGACTGGTTTCGTTCATTCCTGGCTGGGAGAACTCACCGGGTGGTCTTGGGGGAGTGTACGTCTTCCCCTCGGGACCTCACGTGTGGAGTCCCGCAGGGTGCCATTCTGTCCCCCCTCTTGTTTAACATCTATATGCAGCCATTAGGGGAGATCGTGAGAGGGTTTCAGGGCATGCAGTGTTATCAGTATGCTGATGACACTCAGCTCTACCTCTCTTTTTCTACTGACCCAAGTCACGCAGTCTCCTTATATTCCCAGTGCCTGTCAGCTGTGGGGGCTTGGATGAGGTTGAGCCATCTGCAATTGAATCCTGACAAGACGGAGGCGATGTTGGTGGGCAAGGGCTTGGGGAGCCTAGGGGTGGTTGAATCTCCTCTTGTTGAGGGGGGTTCACCCTCCCATGGTCTCTCAAGTGCGGACTCTGGGTGTGCTCCTCGATTCACAGCTCAGCTTGGAAACTCAGGTTGTGGACATGGCGGGGAGTGTGTTTTGGCAGTTACATATTTTCCGGCGGCTTCAGCCATATCTCTCAGACTCTGACCTCGCCACTGTTATTCATCACCTTGAGGCTGGATTTCTGCAATGCACTCTACGTGGGGCTGCCCGAGAAATTGGTCCAGAGGCTGAAGCTGGTGCAGAATGCTGTGGCCCGTCTCCTTACGGGGGTGGGCTGCAGGGAGCACATTACACCTGTGCTCTGGGCTCTGCATTCGCTGCCTATAAAGCACCAGGCTAAGTTCAAGGTGCTGGTTTTAACCTTTAAAGACCTTCATGGCCTAGGTCCTGCTTATCTGTGGGATCGCCTCACTCCCCATGTGCCCATGTGACCCCTGAGATCATCCGTGGGAGCCTTTTTAGAGGTACCCTGGGTGAGGTGGGTGGCCACCGATGTTAGATCTTTTTCAGTGGCTGCCCCTGTGCTGTGGAATTTGCTCCCAGAGGAGGCTTGGTTGGCCCCTCACTCTCCTGTCATTTGGACGATTATGTAAGACCTGGCTGTTTCGACAGGTGAGGGGTAGGGGTAGGGGTTGGGGGGGTGGGGTTGGGGGGGAGGAAGTGTTTTGTTTTGGGTTTTTACCCCTGCATAATATGGAAATTTTAATTGTTTTATTGTTTTTATAGTTGTTGTTCGTTGCCCCATGTTGCCCTGTGGGCAGGAGGGGCGGGATACAAATTTTATATAAATAAATAAATAAATAAATAAATAAAATTATTGTGGTGTTGAGTGTTGGCAACTGAGTTTGAGCTTTCTTTTTTGTGCCTGTGCAGGTGGAATTTTCCATCTTTCTGTTTTGGGGACCAACATCCTTATTTTGAAACTACAGTTGTCCTTAGCTGAAAGGGTGGCATGCTGCCAAAGACAGGGAGCTGAAGGATGGGAAAGCACATTTCCTCCGAAATACCTGGGCCACACACAGCATGGAATAAATTGCACTGACCATCAGAGCCCACAGATCCCATTGGGTCTTAATGATTCACTGTCATTTAACACACTATTGCACCTAAGAATCCATTTTCTTTCCCTGCTACATAATCAGAAAAAGTTCCCCAAAATCATCCACAGGAGGACAGCTGTAACATGGATGACCTGGGGTAAAGTTACCGGTTGCAGAGGGCTTTCTTTGGAAGCACTGCAGTTTTATTCAGTCTAGAAATACACTCAAAATAAGCCAAATGCTGAAAGATGGTTATGATAGTGTCTTTGGCCATCTTATAGGCATGTTAGGGTTTGTGGCCAGCCCTACAATTATTTCCAAAGCCCTCAAGCTCTGACATCAAGACAGCTCTGGTCATGAATCATGCATTTTACTTCACCTTCTCTGAAAAACAAAATTCTACAAAGGACTTGACAAAGAAAAATCTGTTTTTAAAGACCTGTTCTGCTGTGAAGACCTGTGAAAAATGGTACTGGTTTGTGAATTGTTCATTGTGAAGCAAATGGAACGTTCAGCACCAAAACCTTGCTGAATCTTCATTTTTATGTTTTGATGAAAAGCTCAGCCGTGCTAAGGTACTATAGTAATAGCAGCATTGAAGAGAGATGACCTTGGCCATTCTATATAATAATGGATCTATAGTTACATTTGCCTTTATAGAAACAGTATTGAATCAAATCTCATAAACAAGAAGCAGAAGGGGTCTGACCTGTAGCGGCTCATCCATCTGTTTTCCCGGTGTGGGTTCCCCAGCCCCCCCGTTGGCCCAGCTGGTCTACCTATTACCCGCCCCTGGGTGCAACGGGTCAGAGAAACATGGAGCCCAGCTGATAGCAGCTGCAGCTGAGCCGGGGGAGTGCTGCATTGGCGCCAAGATCCACAGCACTCTTCAAAAGCGCCGCCGGGCTTATGGCAGCACCGTAGGCGAGGCTTGTGTAATACCCCAAGATTAGGAGCAAGGAAAAGTTTGAGTAAGTGATCATTGACTGGAGTTCCCCACTCTAACATTGTGCTATACCTTGCTGCTGTAGCTTGGGAATGAAGGAGGGAGGGTCTTTTGAGCCCTGCCGCCAGAGGGATTTTGCTACAGGATCAACCATTTGATCGATTTATTATGACTAAGAAGGGCAAAATGAAGAAGAAACTGGGGGTAATTTCCAGGGCACGTGCTGGGCAGATGCAACTGGGGGACTGTTTCCAGTGGAGGATTCCCTCTCAGCCACCATCAAACTGCCTGCCCAGGGCAGAGCAGAATTTACCTTCTACCTCTGCAATCTCTGAGCCTCCTGTTTTATACTGTGCTTTGGAGGATTGCGAGGTCAAATCTGTAGGTTCCGAAGCCGGGCCTGCCAATCGACCCTTGCAGATCCCGTCCAGTTCATTATTAGCCAGTGCTGCAGCTTTTAGGGAACTGGGGGAAAGGTGGCGGGCATTGGGTGCCAAGGCCCGGAACCCTCCCCAGTTTTCTCTAGTTTCACAGCCGCTAGGTCGGGAAGGAAAGAGCCATTCACCACAGACTTGTATGGATCATCCTGATTACCAATGACCACTGCAGTCTGACTTGGAAGGAGAAACTATAATATCCAATTCTCCAAATTGGGGCCAGAGGAGCACGGAGTTTCAAGTTTCGAACTCTGGGTTGCTGTTTTCACCCCTCCAAGGACAAGATAGTGGGGTGCAAGGGGCACCGGGGTTGGCAGTTCATACCTATGAAAATAAGGGAAGTTCTCCCATCCAGCTTTTGAGCTCCCCAGTTAAATCCAACTCTGCCCCCTTAAAACAACAGGAGGCCCAAGTTTCTTCCTATTTTCAACAGGTGGAAGAACTATTTTCAGTATTTATGTCACAATTTAAGAGATTGGATGGCAATTTCCAGGCTATTTGGCAGCAACTAGTTGGGATAGAAAAGTGGATTGGTGACTTTAGCAAGGCTAAGGGAGGGCCTGGCCCGTCGACCTTGGACCAAGCCACTCAAACTGTCCCCTTGCATGGTTTGGGTCATTTGTGCCCTATGGATCCACCATCTGCTGCTGATTGGAAACTTAAGTTAGTACCAGAGGCGCTGGTTTTTACAGTTCACCCTCTTCAATTTGGTCTAATCCCCCCTGGGAGTCCAAATTCTGAATGGTCCACCATATTGCAGACATTATGGGTTGGGCTCTGCTACCCTCCCAAATTGTCCGCTTTTTTTACCTCCCAGTAAAAGGCAACATTAGACGGTTAGTCATTTACTTTCGTACCACTGCAATAGTGGAAAGACTCCTGTCTTACTCGGCGGGTTTTTCCTCATGGGGGGTATATTTGGCCGCTTTGTATGCCAACGCAGGAATTTCTCCACTGTTACCACACCCTTTTTGGATATTCGGCCCTCTCCTGGTGGTAACTTTAGTTCAACCCAGGAATTGCGGGGGGAGGGTGACCAATTTAGCTAATTCTGTGGTAGGTCATAGCTGCAAGGAGTTAGCTACTGTAGAAGTTTCTGATGCTCCTCCCAATTTAGTTTTGCCTGGTGGGTCTCTTTCAACTCCTTCCTACAGTGCCCAATTAACAATTTCTTCTCCTCCTTTATTTAGGGTCTCCCCAAGGGATAATATAGGTTCGTTCCCAGTGGAGACAGGCTTTTGGGGTTTTGTAGAGATCCAACCCCCCAGCCCTATGGGAGGTTTGGCTATTGATGATTGTCCAGCGAGTTCTGAGCTTACATCTATAACTTATTCCCATTGCCCTATTGTCCCAAGCCCGTGCTTGGGACAATAGGCAAGCAGCCCTTATTAGATGGGAATTTCCCCCTAGAGGGGCGTCTATTTTCGAGGAGCTCATGGCTGCTGATCCTTCTTGTAGGACCATTTTGCTAGGCTCCACGGGTTGACTAAGAAGTTATAGGGTCCCTTTTTTCTTATTTGAATATTCATATTAATTTGGAGAGGTGATAAAGTTTTTAGATTCAGAGTTTTTAATGGGATAGTGATATGATAACATCAGGTTAGGTAGTTTATATATGGTGCCCAGTTATGAGGGGTGCCTGATTTTAGGGTTATCAAGGGTATATTATGGTCATATATGTAAGGAGTCGGCCATTCCACTGTTCTTTTTGTATTTAATTTGGTTATTATACATTTTTTCCCTCCCAAATACTGGCATTGGGTTGGTTGTATATGTATGTTTGTTTGTTTGTATGTCTTAAGCAATGACCGCTGGTCATGCTTTAATAAATTCTATTCTATTCTATTCTAAACAAGAAGCTTCTGCAAGGAACTTGTAAAGCTATTATAGTGATATCTTGAGCAAGAGAATTTCTCCAGTGATTCAGGTATGTATTTGCATTTGAAAAAAAGTATATGACACTAAGTTCTGACCTCAAGAATATATAATAAATGCAGTTGTAGATAGACACATAATGAAGTAAAATTAGAAAAAGGGTCCAGTGATCCTTGAAGGATCCCAGTTATAGCTTCATATACTGTATTTTAAAATATTCCCTGCTTTGAAATTCTGTTTAGCTCTTTTCTCCTTGAATAAAAGAGACAATGGAAAAATTCAATATATAAAATGACACTTCTTCCTCTAACCATAACCTGTTCTCATCTATTATTAAAATCTGTAAGATATATATTGATAATAACAGCTGAAATAATCTCATATGAGCAAATGGCTTCTCAGGAACCTCCTTCACGGAAGCTATCTCGTAGAGGCTTTATCACAGAAGAGGTTTCATACTTGTCTACAATAAACAGAGAATACAGGCTTTGCCACTTCCTCCCGTCACCTGGTTACAAATATGCAGTTTCAGCAACAAAAAAAACCCATTTAGATTACAAATATTATTTCATTCAGTTCTAAGACTGCTTTATGCAACAAGCAAAACATTCTGTTTAGTATTTCTCATAAAACAAAAGATAAATGGATAAGCAGTTCATCCATACAACACAGCAGACCTGATCCTCAAAGCATTGTGCAAGTGCAAGCCCCCTATTGATATTCAGAGTCATCTGGCCATAATGAAGGCACATTTACTGGTTGGTAAGCTCAGTTGAAATAGATGGGAATTACCGCATGAGTAAATAATACAAACAATGATTTGTCAGCCACCATATTTGAAAAGAGAGATCAGTTTAAGAACCAACCTGATCTTGTTCCTTTTGATATCAATGACAAAGCATTAGGGATGGGTGAGCAGATCGTGGTTCGGGTTCGGCTGTTTGGTTCAACTGCGTTCAGTTTGTCCGTTCGGTTCATCCATTTGTTTAGTTTGCCGAGTTCGGGTTTGACCATTCGGTTCGGCCGTTTGGTTTGGGTTCGACCGTTCGGGAAATGTTTTGTTATGGTTTTTTTTTGTTTATTTTTTATATGTTTTTTAATTTTTTATTTGGTTTTATACTTTTTTTGGTTTTTTATTTGGTTTTTTGGTTTTTATATGGGTTTTTTTTATTTAATTTTTTAATATAATATTATATCTATCTATCTACACTAAATTTAACTGCTATTAACTATTCTAAATCCTATGAACTAAATGGATGATCTAATAAGTACACAGGCCTCTATCTATCTATCTATCTATCTATCTATCTATCTATCTATGTGGACTCTTGCATCTATGTAATAACTTTTTTCATATAATCAGACAAATATGCTAACCTGCTATTGCTTGAATAATAGGTTCTACTATTTTTGGTATTTGATTCTAAACAACCTTTGTTCCCAAGAATACCCACAGAATATCCCTCAAATCATAACACTCCCCCACAACCCACTCCCCAATGCCCCTGTTGCTAATCATTTTTAGAAAGATCAGTTGTTTCAACAACTGCAAACAAGGAAACAGGACAGCAGGGCTGGCCTTACTGTATGTGAGGCCCAGGGCAGGGAACAAATGCGGGGCCCTTTTCTTTCGCTGGTGGCAAAGCTGCCACTGGCTGGCAGCCCTAGGGGGTGCTCCACAGACTGGTCAGGGGTTGGTGCGCTATCCGGGCCTGGTCTCGGGGATGGGCAGAGGGGTACTCCCCTCTGCCCATCCCCAAGCCTGAGCGGCCATCGGATCACTTACCTGATCTGCCACCGCCACCGCCACAACTGCCACCACCGGCCTGGGCCCCATGTCAAGCTTAGAGCCTCAGGCGGGGCGGACCCCACAGCAGCAGATTAAATCTGCCACCAAGTTGCCCACCACCACCAGAAGTTCCACTGCTGGCCCTCTCCACTGCCTGGCTGTTTTGGCCAGGGGAAATGAGGGAGAGGAAGAGGTCCCACTGGCTGAGACTGTGACAGGCAGTGGAGGGGGGGAGAGGTGGGGCCTGGCTTTACCCCTGGCTGAGACTGTGACAGGCAGTGGAGGGGGGGAGAGGTGGGGCCTCTGTTTCTCCCTCACTCCTGCTGGCCCCCTCCACTGCCTGTCAGTCAGAGTCGGACGGGGCCCCCGCGCTTGGGGGCCCCAGCTCCCGGCCACTGTAATTTGGCATCTCCCAACTCCCTCACAAACACAGAGAAAGGGAGAGTCAGAAACTGCTTTCTGCGTGGGCAGGAGCCATGACTTCAGAAAAACAGAAATGAGAAAAAGTCAGTAAGCTGAAAGAAAGCTACATCCCCTCAGCAATTAGTCATAAGAGAGACCCAAAAGGCCAAAAAAGGGCACAAAATAGAGAAACGCATGGTGAGATCGATGAATAAATTCAGGTGCCCATGATGCATGAATCTTGAGGGCAATAATAGAGTTTGGTAATAATCCTGACACACAATGTGTACAAATGGGATGGCAGCAAATGGCAGAAACTTGCCTTCTTCTTTTTTTTTTTAATAATAATAAACTCTTTTATTTTGAAAAATGTGCTTGTGTTTTTGTGAGCCCTAGGGACCAAGGACCTAATTTTAAAAGGGCTAATTTTATTTTAAAGATCTTTTAATATCTGTTTTTATAAAGCATATAATATTCACCTTTTATGAAATAGGCATCCTATTCATGGCAATGATGGTTTATTTGTCCAAGTAGGATGATGATATTTAGATAAGAAAAAAAATCCTGGTTTGGGATTAATAGCCATGTAAATGCATCAAGGCAGATTCCTTGAAGAGGTTACATTAAGTAGTTGGAGGCGTTAGTTTCTTTACACCTTATGCTAATGTATAAGAGAAGAAGGACTTTGTGTGGACTTCTTTTATGTTTTGCCCTGAAACCAGCTGACTCATTATAGCCAGCCTGGGAGAGCTCATTACCTACAACTGAGGATTGAAAGGACGTGTGTGAGTGGATGTTTCGTTCAAAAAACAAAACAACCAAATAAAAGGGCCTGAAAGGGAGCTTCTTGAATCCCTGCCTTGCTTCTGTGAAGAGACTGAGGGACAGAGGACATAAGGCAGCTCTAGTCAGCCTCCTACATCAAGCCACCTGGACGCTTAGGGTGTTAACAAGACGGTAGCCCACACCAGTTGGGTGTCCGGTATGTGTCCGGTATGTGCCTGTATATTAGGTGTCTGCCAGATGTTAGCCCCAACTGGACATGGAGTCAACACTCACAGAGGCACATGAGATCCAGGGCGGGACCTCAGGACCTGCCAATCCTACCTTGTGGGGGTATTCGCAAGTTGTGTGCAGTCTCACCCACATACAGGTCTGCCATACTATAGCACCACGGGCAGAGCCCTGAGCAAGCTGAGCAGGGGGCTGCTTCCTGCCCCAGTCTCCACTCTTATATCACTGCCCCCTTGGAAACCCATTGCATGCCAAATTCAAATATGCATTGTCTCAGCTCATTCAGGTTTGCAGCGTTTTCCCGACACTTGCTCTCCCCAAGCCATTGTCTTCTCTGGAGTGACTTCCACGGTTAATGGTAAATTAATGCACTGGGAGTGCTGATTTACACAACTGCATTTTTGCTGTGTTCATTGCTATTGAATCCCCCCGCCCCTCCTTTACCGTGTTCACAGGTGGCAAGGAGAGCATGCGAGGAGCGGCCCCATGGTGGACTGGGGTGGGTAGAGGCTCTGCAGTGGGACAGCAGGTGTGTGGTGGATGGAAGAGGAGAACTGCGTGGCTTGGAGATACTGCCACAGCAACTGCTCAGCAAGGTTTCATTCCTGCTTCCCCTTGGGCGAATGATTTATTTATGCATTATTTATTTAAAGTTAAATTCATTTATATTGTTAAACAAACAATATAATGGTTTCTGTGCTTATTCTGGGAAAGGTGGGAGGTTTGGGGGAGTGAAGGCTGTGACAAATGGTGGTATAGCATAATGATAAGCTGTGCTGGGGCTTGGAAGGGATGGTGGGTGGCAGGGGTTGGGGAAGCTGCTGCCCATGAGCCCCCCACCTCCTCCAGCTTTTCCTGCTCTCCCCATGGAAGCTCTGACAGCTGGTGGAGATACCTCAGTGCCCACTCTGGAGCCAGAAACATTTATAGCTATTTATTTTATTTTATTTGTAAAAAAATATATATAATTAGTTCTTTTTCATATTACACCATTACCAGCATCCATGAAGCAGATCAAGCCCAGGAGGCACCAGCTGGCAGCTCCGCCTCACCATGCTCCCCTAAACTGGTTCCTGGCCCCCACCTCTCTGGGCAACCATCAGATGTTGTGTAGTTCCAGCCCACTTTGCTTCTGGGGCAGAGGTGAGGCTGGGAGCCCCCCAGGATGGGAGAGAACATGCAAAGATGGATTGTTTTCACTTTTCAATTTTTACTTTCACTTCAAATTTTCACTGCAATTTGCTCAATAAACTAAACAGCATTCTGTGCATAGGAAAAGGTTATTTCCAGCTGCAAAGTGCTGGCAAGTGTGAAGCTCCATCTCCATAGGTGGGTTGGGATTGCAGGAGTTGGAATGCCTCCAGCTCTGTGGGTGGGTGGGGATAGCAAGCATTGGAATGCTTCCCTCCAGCTCCGTGGGTGGGGATAGCAGGTGCTGGAATGCTTCCCCCCAGCTCCATGGGTGGGGATAGCAGGCGCTGGAATGCTTCCC
>QEPC01015122.1:230481-276699 GCA_003113815.1 Sphenodon punctatus | reverse complement strand
TGGAATGCCTCCCTCCAGCTCCTGGGTGGGGATAGCAGGCACTGGAATGCCTCCCTCCAGCTCGTGGGTGGGGATAGCAAGCATTGGAATGCCTCCCTCCAGCTCGTGGGTGGGGATAGCAAGCATTGGAATGCCTCCCTCCAGCTTGTGAGTGGGGATAGCAGGCACTGGAATGCCTCCCTCCAGCTCATGAGTGGGAATAGCAGGTGCTGGAATGCTTCCCTCCAGCTCGTGAGTGGGAATAGCAGGCACTGGAATGCCTCCCTCCAGCTTGTGTGTGGGGATAGCAGGCGCTGGAATGCTTCCCTCCAGCTCGTGTGTGGGTGGGTGGGGATAATGGGCTGGAATACCTCCCTGAGCCATATCCCATAAGAAACAAACAGCTGGGGTGGCTGCTTCTTCCCATGGTTCAGCACAGTTGTGCATCATGATGGGGGTGGGATACTAGGAGGGGTGGTGGTTGGTGCCTGGTGGGAAATAACACCTGCCCATCTATTAGTTTTCATGGGCTACAACTCTTCACATCAGCTTCATGGCCATAGAACAACTTGAAAGGGGATGCCTGTTTATTAGGCTCACCACACTGCACCTGTGAGTGGTATGGGAGTGTTAGCAGCACAGACAAAACATGGACTCCAGCAGGCTATCGTCTCATTTGTTAACACCGATAAATTTCACCTCTGGGACTATGGAATGTGCTACATTTTTTGGAAACAATCACACAAGCATGTTGACTCCAAACACATTCAGTTATTTAGGCACATGCTTAACTTTAAAACATGTAACTAGAGCATAGTGGTGTGCATGTCGTTTTCGTTATGTTAATAACGAAAACAAAATTTGTCGTTTTCATTATTGCAATAATGAAAACAACAAAAAATAATAATGAAATCAATAATGATAATGAAAGTCTTTATTGATTTTGTTATTAGCTAGCAGCCTAGCAGGTGTTTTTGGGAGGGAAATGTGGTGAGAGGAGGAGGGAGCAGACATCTTGGAGCCAGAAACAGTGTTGAACTCTTGAATCGGGCCTGTGATGGGAGGGTAAGGACCTGATGGATATAATGGCTGGTCAATGAGCAGAGCAAGCAGGTTCCAGGCAGTTGAATGGCACCCTATGATTACTCAATGCCTCCTGTCTCCCAGAATCTATCAGAGGAGCTCTGGGAGGACACTGCAACCCTTTATACTGCAGAGCTGGACTGCTTGACTCTGGTTCTGTGTTAGCTATTGTTCTGTCAGGGTGCATTTGGAAAATCTGCTAGTTCTTGCACTAAAAATCCTCCCATATATATCCCTACCACCTTACCTTTACAATCCTTACCCATACATTTTACCTTTTTACTTCTCCTTCCTGTTTCCCTCTGCACATATATATAGAGATAGAGATAGGTAGTATATACCTATACTATATATATATATATATATAGTATATACTTAGTATATAGTAGATATATATACTAATATATATATATATTAGTAAAAACTATATGTAAAACTAGATATTGCATGTATACTAATAATGATACCAAAAACAAAATATTAGTTTGAAATTGGTACTGATACTGATACTGATAAAGAAAAATGACATTTTGTTATTAACAAAAATGACACATTTTAATAATGAAAATGATAACAAAAATTTAAAAACTACATGGGGCCCTGGTGCACACCCCTACTAGAGCAGGGCTAGCTCCAGGTTTTTTGGCATGTAGGCATAATTGAATTTTCTTTTTACTGCTCGCCACCAACTTCTCCTTGCCTGAGCCCTCCTGCCATTGCATCTCTGCTGTTGCTTGCTACTATTTCAAATGTAGGCAGCCAACAATAAAAGAAATGGTGGCGCCACCCACATCTAGAGATAGGAACTGCACTGTCTGAGTCACCAATCAGAATTCCTAATGCTAGAAGTGGGTGAAGCTGCCACCATCTTAGAATTCCCTTAGGTTAGGTAGCAGAGTCAGAGGCTTCTGAATGTCCATGTCTAAAGCAGGATCTGTCTATATCTAATGTATTTTCCATGTGATATTAAAAGTTTGTAAATACACAGGCATAAAATGGTTCCTCAAAAGGAAGCAGGAGTAAGATGTGCTCAATATAAGAATTTTATTAGAATGGAATAAAGAGGAAGAATGGATATCAATCAGTGCAGTTGAGCATTAAAAATTATGCTTATACATTCCCATGTAAGATCATTGCTAGTGCTGAAACTTTATCCTTGGTTTTCTTCAAAAACCGAGGACTGAGGTACTCGATTTTCTGAGTTCCAAAGTTTCAACGAATGTCCCTCGAAACTTCAGAACTCTATGCCTCTGCTTCCCTATCCCCCCTCCCTGTTGGCCAGGGAGAGACTTAGCCAGCAGGGGCCACAGAAGGAGGGATGGAGCCAGGAAAGTGGTGTGGGGGGCCTACTGGGGGCTGAAGCATGAGGTGCTTAAGGGGGTGGGGGCTTAGTGGGGACTGAGAAGTAGAGTATTCACCCTCCAGAGGGCCTCCGCCAATGTATGGCTTCTTTCAGGCCAGATAGGTTTAAACAATTTTTTTTTAAAAGTGGCATGCTCAGAAAGGTCGAATGGCCCCGTCTCAGCATGCTCAGACCTTTCCAAGATGGTGTTGGCAACATCAGCATGCTTCAGGCACCATCTTGGAAAGGTCTGAGCATGGCAAGCTTTTTCTTTTTTAAAAAACCAGTCTGGAGGAAGTCACGTTTCACCAGAGCCTTCCGGAGGGTGAGTACTCTACCTCCGATAGGCCACCCCCATGTCTTCCCTGGCCCCCACCTTGCTCCCACCCTCAGAATTTATATTTATTTATATTTTATTTATTTTACAAATTTATATCCCGCCCCCTCCTGCAATGCAGCTCGGGGCGGCTAACAACACCATAAAATATTAAAATTCACTTAAAATATAAATATAAAAACATCATCTAAAACACATCACATAAAACAGGGCTAGAAAACAAATAAATAAATGGGCGGGGGATTAAAATCACACACCCCCACCCTCCCTCCCAAAGGCCTGGGCAAACAGCCAGGTCTTACAGTTCCGCCGAAATGTCAAAAGACTTGGGGCCAGGCGAGCTTCCTCCGGAAGGGAGTTCCACAGCCGCGGCCCTACCACCGAGAATGCTCGCTCCATCGTGGCCCCCCGCTTAACACGGGGGACCTCCAGGAGGGCACCCCCGGCAGACCGCAGGAGCCGTTCCGGGGCGCGAAGGGCGAGGCGGTCCCTAAGGTAAGAGGGGCCAAGGCCGTATAGGGCTTTATAGATCATCACTAGGACCTTGAACTTGGCCCGGCACACTATCGGCAGCCAGTGCAGCGCTCGGAGCACCGGTGTAATGTGCTCCCGGCGACCCGTCCCCGTAAGAAGACGAGCCGCCGCATTCTGCACCAGCTGCAGCCTCCGGGCCAAGAACAAGGGAAGCCCCACGTAGAGTGCGTTGCAGTAGTCGAGCCTCGAGGTGACAAAGGCATGGATGAGGGAGGCCAGGTCCGGGCCGGAGACATACGGACGCAGCCTACGTATCAGATAAAGCTGGCGGAAGGCAGCCTTGGCGATTCCCAAGTATTCACTGAGGGTCCTCAGACATTCAGAGTATACTTGCAAATAATGTTTTTAACATTCAGTACAGTCTTAAGTACAGTCTTAATAACTGTCATTTGAGGACATGGATATTTAGGTAATAATATACTGATAACATGTAATTTGTTTTAATCTTGCTTTCTGTGAGTATTTTGTTCAGGAGATGTTTACCTTTGGATGTTTGCTTCTGCCATTCAGAAACACAGGCACATTCAGTGTAGATCAGACCCTGACTGAAATTTATCAGAATGATCAATTATTTAGAGGTGTTCCTAATGTGAGAGAGCAACCACTCTCTGAACAGCCTTTTCAAATAGACAAAGAAACAAAAACAAGGGTGTGTCCTCCTTGAGACCACCAAAACCTTCTGGTTAATAATTGATTCTTTTCGCTCTATTAGTGTTAGCACATATTATCCAAACCTTTCAGAGCATTAGGAAACAGTGGGTGAATAGTTGCACATCTGGCGGTGGGATATTCCCCCCCCGTCTTGGTCAGGTTGGGGGATGAAACCAAATGTTTCCTCAGCCTGATCTCACCGGGGAGGGAGGAAGGGGAGCAATGTGTGGCTGATCAGATCTGCCCCCAGCACCTTGTCATGGTGGGTAGCCATAGCCAATAGCCAATAACAGGCAGCAATAGCTGGCTTCCATGGTAACCCCCCATGATGAGCAGACACGAAAACAGATGTGACTGTCTGGTTCACCTTACTCTGGCCTGCCTGGGCGGCTCACAGGGCTAGACCACTGGGCCCATGTTTCCGGCTCAGCCACCAACCCCACCAAGGTTTGAACCAGACTCACATCTGGCAGGCCATACCATGTGGGGTTCGGCACTGGCCCAGTCAGGCCAGAGTGGGGTGAGCCAGGCCAGAGTCATATTTGTTTACACCCAGCAGGTGGCTGGTGGACTTTTAGGCTGGTGTGGCAAGAGGCAGGGTCTCTTAAAATTTAACACAATGCAGATTATAGAATTAATAAAACTCCCCACAAGAAATAGCGATCCAAAGACTACACAATGTTGGTGGCATGCAATAGTGAGCAAAATGCAAAGTTCTTTAAGCAAATCAAAAAAGGAAAACCAGCAGTTGCTCCTGTGGGCCAGGTGGAAGAAAAGAAAATTGGCAGGTCAAGGGTTTAAGTCTATTTTAGGTAAGGAGACATTACATGTGTATGTGATTTCTTATACTTTTAAAATTTATTTTAAAAAATAATCCACACAGGAGAGAAAACCTGTATATGTCAAGAGTATGAGGAGAACTTCAGGAGAAAATACTCAATACACACCAGAGAATCCACACAGGCGAGAACGTTTACATGTGCCCTCATTGGGAAATGCTACAGGGTGAGCTCAGCCTACAGAACACACCAGAGAATTTGCCATGCAGGAGAAAGGCCCAACTTCAAGGAAAGTTTCAATATGAATCTCAGTCTTAATATGCATAAAAGAACCAAAATGGTTTTCTGCCATTCCAACCCACACCCCAGCTGCAGTTGCATTTGGGAGAGAGGAGGGCATGGAACAGAATACTTAGAAAACAGTATAGTAGACTTAAAGCTTAGCCGAACTGAGGATACTGCATTTCTAATCCCTCACCCCAGACCAGTCCCTCCTATCCCCCCACCCTTTCCACATATTTCCCCTATAAAGACAGACCATAGGGGAAATGTATATTTCCCTCACTTTATCACTTTTTCCTCTCGTTACATACCCTGCTCCAAAGTGACACCTAAACGTTTAACCTAGAGGTTGCTTGCCTGCAATGGCAGGACTGTTTTTTTAACTCTGTAGTTGGCAGAATAAAAGGCCCTGGGTGCAGCACTATAGATGAGTTCCCAAAGCCAGCAGAACTCCAGACAGAGGGGGAGTATCTTAGTTAAGTTCAAGCAGGAATTTGGGTATCTAGAAACTACAGGAAATTAGAGGCCAGAATCCTGGGATATACTAAAATGAATGAGAGAATGTCCATGGAGGAAACACAAATGCTACTTTCCAATAATGGAGGTGTGTGACTAACACTATACTTTAACGGACTGTAAATGAATACGATGGAGTTGCATCTCTCGGTAAAAACAGACATGATGGTGGCTTGCTTTGGCGCGAGACCCACTGGCACATCTGTTTAGGCACTTCCAGGTGCTAGCCGAGGACTGCCCTGGGGTGGGTAGGTAACTAGCCTGGGCTGTGGCGGAGAAGGGCTTATGTAGCCATGAAGACTAGCATGTTTCTTTGGCTTTACCATCCCCAAGTACCATGGCTGTCCATCATGGCGGGAGAATAGGGTGGAGGCAGGGCCAGCCGCCTGCACATTTGTTTAGCTCCCCACCTACTTGGGCTGTGCAGGTGGTGGGACAGCTCTCCAGCACGTTTGTTTGGTCCCCCTCCCTGACCTGGGCTGCATCAGTTGTAGTTTCCCACCCTAGGCCAGGCCAGGGAGCTGCTGCGCCATTCACATATCTGTTTTTACCCTCTGATAGTGAATAGGAGTAAGGATGTGTGTGTAATGACAAAACAGTGGCCAGGGAGTAACTGGGAGGAGGCTATAGGGTAGTAGTTTTATTACCGCATCAGTTTTCGTCATAGCCAATATAATACAATACAACACAATACAATACAACACAATACAAATGCAAACACAGAGCAAGCTAACAAAAGAGAACTAAAATAAAATGAACCACCCAAAAATAGCATCAGATCGCCAGTAACAGACTTAAGCCTGAAATAATAGTCAACGAATTCTACAAAAATTCAAATTCAAATTATTTATTTGGCACTGGCTTTCACCGTGGCCAGACACATACACAAAAACGCACAACGATATTTTGACAACCATAAAATAAATATAGAGGATAAACACTCCAGCATAAACACAAAAATACAACATACCGTACCTCAGGTCAAGCGTCGTAACAAATTTCAACAGTCATAAGAAGGAATAAACATCCATGTATTAAGTACATCTGACGGAAGCTATTGTTTACATTAAGATTCCTTAGGAAGCATCCTATGGAAGCAAAGACCGTTCATCTTCCTAGTACCCGTCTCTCCTAAATTGCTGTCCACACCATTCACACCAGTCTAGTGACTACTAAACTTACCTAAATTTTGACAGATGGTTACAAATTTTTCCCCGTCTTTTGCTTGCCAGAAAAAGGAACGTTGCTACAGCACAGAGATCTTCAGGCTGTGTCAAATTGGTCAAATATGTAAGGGAGTCCGAGAAGCTAAGCTTCCTGCCCCCTAACACTGGAACCAACCAGGTCTCCCTCAAGTGGATGTAATAGGGACACCTAAGGAGGATATGCTCCCCTGTTTCGATTTCTGCCAGGGAGCAGTGACATTTGACCTCTTCATATGGAACCTTGGAAAACCTGCCCTCCACAACTGCAGATTGAATCATCTCGAATCATAGTAAGGTATAATAGCACCTCAGTTGTTTATTGCTCATAAAATCCAAATAGGGTTCTCTTCTAAACCAGACCTTACTGACAGCCAAAAGAGGGGCTACCTTCCATGTTCCAAGAGCCGCCCAGTCTTCCTGCATTGCCACATTCTTTGACCGCTGTTCTAAAGCTCCTTTCATAAAGGGGATCGAATGGCCCTGAAAACCCTGAAGTGAAAAGTCCAAATAGCGTAACAGTCCCACCAAATGCCCTAAACATGGATACACCCGATCTCCCTCATGCTTCAGCTTTTCCCCCAGGCACAGAGCCTGTAGGGAATCAGGGGACGATTCCAGGGTCCTAAGCCAGTACCTGAGGAACACCATCCTACAGTGGTGCTTGATTGACAGCACTCCCAGCTCTGCCCAGATAACTGCACCAGGCGTACTGGTCCCCACTCTGAGGATCCCTCTAAGAAAAAAGTTTTGGATCCTCTCCAGAGGTATGCATTCTGAATTTGCAGCTATTTCTGCACCAAACGATAACATAGGATGCACTTTAGCCTGGTACGTCTTTAGCATTGCTGAAATGGCTAATCCATATGAGGCGTTATAAGCTTTCAACAGTGCTTTAGCTGCCGCCTTGGCTGCCCGCACTCTAAAGTTAATATGTTGCAGCCATGTGCCCTTTGGTGTAAAATGAATCCCCAAATATGAGAAAGCCTTCACCAGCTCAAAGGAATAGCCCTGCACTACCCATTTCTGGGGGCAAAATTTTCTCCCCATTATCATGATCTTTGACTTACTTGCGTTTATTTCAAGGCCATTTACATTAGAATACTCTATTAGCCCAGTAATGGCTGCTCTAAGGCCTTTTTCAGTTTGAGCAAAAAGTGACTAGGAGTAAGAACTAATAGATCTATAACAGCCAGGGTCCTGAACATTCCCCTTCTTAAATATTGGAATAATAATACTAGAGCCCCAGCCATGGGGGATCTTTTTCCATTTACTAATTAAAGTAAAATAATTCACCCAAAGTGGAGACCACCAATCGGGGCTAGCTTGCAGTGCCTAAGCAGTTATATAATTGAACCCAGGAGATTTGTTCCATTTTAGGGTCCCAGTCAATCTAGTAACCTCTTCATCCACATGGGGGTCAAAACCTGAATTCCTATTGAGGGAGTAAAAATTCAGAGGATCTAATGTTGCAATATCCTTGTCCTTTTTATTATATAGTTCCTCAAAAAACTCAACCCAAATATTGGGGCTATTGTTTGCAGCTGCTTAGGATTCAACTCCCAATTTAATAACTCCAGAACTCCCCTGAATCATTCCAACTGGCATCAAGAGCGAGCCTGGCCCACAAAAGATCCATATACAATTTTTTCTTTGCCGTAATTAGAGCTTTATATCCTTTCCTCTCTACGAGAAGTTCCTGCTTTGCCATATCAGAATCATTTTTCAGCCAATGGGTCTTGGCACGGGAAAGTTTAGTTTTTGCCAGCCTACATTCCCTATCATACCACTTACTTACATAGACATTTGTACCCTGAATTCAACGAGATAAGATGGAATGTCCTATTTTAATTAGTAAACGAGCAAATGTACTATTCACAATATCCAGATTTTGGTCTTCCTTTAACATTAACTGGCTTCTTAGCAAACAAAATTCCCTCCCCCAAATTAGGTCTAGCAGCTCAATATTCTGAGCTGTCATCCATTTGACATGGACCCGGTTCCTGGTTCCCTTCTAGCAAAACACTGGGACATTGAACCTGACAAGGCGTAATCCGTACTCAAAATCATATGGTCACTTGCCAAAGAGGTCGAAACTTTAAAATTCGTCTCTGTGGGAGATAGGGGCAACTATATAATCAATCACACTTCGACCATTTGCATTTGCATTTGTAAAATCACCTTCCGGGTCCTTCGGACCACTGCCATTCAGCATCATCAAGCTACATGCCTGTAGCATTTTAACCATAAGGGTCCCGGATTCGTTTATGCATACAGCTTTATTTTTCCTCTCAATAAACCAGTCCAGACAATGCAAAGGTAAGTTCCATATCACAGGCACAACCAGTTCTGGCATTCCAGTCACCCGCCAACACAGGGATTGCAGCAGGATACAGAACAACCAGTTTGTCAAGCAAATCTTCTAAAGCAACCCAAATGTCCATATTATAATATGGGGAGCTTTTAGGGGGGATATATATATTTATTAACAAAAATTGGGTTCCATCTGGAGATATCCAGACCTCAGTCTGCACTTCATTTCGATTGATTATTAAGGACTTGGTTACTGGCAAAAACTTATCCCTAATTAATATGGCTAAGCCCCCTGATAATCATCCTCGAGTTTTAGTTCTTACACCTGGCTGAGAGTAGGAAACAAATCCTTGTATATAAATTGACTCACTTTCTTGGAGCCAGATTTCTTGAAAGAAAATTATATCATAGACCTTTAAGGGGTCGGCCCAGGTTGGATCAGAAGATTTGGATTTGTAACCTGAGATGTTCCATGAGGCAAACTTTAACTTAAGTTCTAGAGTTGCCTCAGTCTGCTGCAGAGAAGGGAAGATATCAGTGGAATTTGGAGGCTCTGGTAAAAACTCAGGGCTTTCCAGCAAGCTCCACCCCAAAGAATTAAGACTGGTGGTTTCCTGTGGATTAATACTAGGTATTGACCTATCCAAATGAGCTAAACTGCCTCTGGCAGATCTATTGAGTCATTGGTCTTGGGAAGGACTTTTGGACCAGGGGACCAAGTCCTTACCCTGAGGGTTTAGCTCAACTATACTCCCCTCATTGGGGTTTTGGAAACCAACTGCTATGTTAGTCGTGGAGGCAGCAAGAGCCCTGCCGACCTGTGAGCTATAGGGAGTGGCTGGAGTGACAAACTGAGTAGAAGGTTAGGGAAGAGGCTGCAGGAGTGAGTGGAATGTAGAGTGATGGGGTAGAATAAGAGGGAGGAAGCTATGGGGATCAGTAAAGGATTGGATGGAACAATAAGAGAAATGACAAGGTTATGTGTGAAATGCTGAGTGATTGGGAGGAGTGACAAGGAGATCATGGGGAGCATACCTGTCATTCCATCCAGCTCCTTGCTATTTCATCTGATCCCCATAGCCTCCTCCCTGTAGTTCCAGCCAGTCTCTTGTCATTCCACTTTCTCTCCCTGGTGCCTTCCTTATCGTTCTACATTCTCTTTTCTCATGCCCTCCATGCAGCTCTGTTGTATTGCTTGCAGCCAATTAAAGCCCATTGTCGTTTGCCAATCCCATTATTTCCAATTGGCATTCCTGTTGTCTCCATTGTTTTCAAAGGCTATTCTATGTCATTCATTTTAATATATGTCCAGAATTATTACTATGATTAAGCATTTATATAGCACTTTCATTGTCCTTCCTACAAGTTCCAAGACCTATGAATAAGAAAAAACATTGAAAAGTCCTTCAAATCCTGAGATTCACAGTAGCATCAGATCACTCCTCAGGGAACTCAAAGTGACTACCAGTATTTTCCCTTTTTAGAAACACTGGCCATTTTTAGATGAGATGCTATCATGCAGGTCCACCCATCCCCCACCCACCTGGGTACCCATCTAAATGTACCATGGAGGGACGCATGCTCCTGTGACCAACGCACCACCCAATCATGGTCAGTCCTAGAGAAGCAGAGAAAAAGCTGGGATGCTCTGTGCAGAGGCAGGCAAATCTGTGCATGGGGAAGGGCCCACATGCAGCCCTGGCCTGTGTGAACGGGGCCGCACACCCACCCAGGGAACAAGTTCACTTTCACCATGGAGAAAAGGTACCGCGATGGCTAGAGTGGCACAGCAGCTGCTCCTGACCCACCCACAGTCCTGCCCACACCCTAACTAAGAACCCTTAAAGGACATGCACGCAGAGTCAGCTCACGGTGGATTCAGTCTTATGTCTTCCTGACTGCACAACACAGCCGTCTCACAGAGGGGCCAAGGTTGCTGGGGAGAGGTCTCCCAGCATTCCTGTGTGGAGGTGTGTGGTTTAGTAAGTTATTTGGAGGATTTGAGGCATGCATACATCTGATTGCAGGCAGCTGGTGTGCTCAGATTTGCCTGCCGTCTGCACCGTCAAGTCATTGCTTGCTGTGGCTTGTACATGTCTGCCATGCCCTGGGTCCATAGTGCCCCATCCTGCAGTTGGGGGGTGGGTACTGCAGTGTAGGACATCTGTGCAATCATGGTGCTGGGTGAACTGTGGCTTAGGGATGGTATCCAGCTGCTGCTGGAGAATCCCTTGTCCCACACTTGATGACTATGAGTCTGACTTTCTGTCGCGTAGCCTGTTGCTGTTTGAACATTGTGTGTGTAGCCACGATTGCCAGCAGAGAGCAAGCGATTTGGGGTTCTATGTTCTGAGGCCTGCTGTGCATTGGCCTCCATTGGGAATGCTGCTACTGCAGGAGGTGAGTGAGCGTGTTGCTTTGCAGGACATTTGTCATCTGCTTAAGTTCTGCCTGTGCCTTTTCCCTACCCATCACCTTTGCCAACATCATGCTGAGAGCCTGTGGGTACAGGAAAGAGCGACAGGACTGCAAGGAAAGCATGCGTGAACTGCAGTTGCTCATGCCCCCGGCTGGGGGTCCCTACCTGACCGGGGCACCTGATGCAGTTGACATTGCCAGCCTATTTGTGGTTCGGCCCTGGCCAGATGTCCATTCACTCTGGAATCCTTTTGGCCTGAACTACATTGTGAGATGACATATGTGGTCTCAAGGGAACTGGAAACAGATATTTGCATAGTTGGGGTATGCGGCGGGTGCATCGTGACTGGCCTGGCTCTGCTACAGTCATGACCTGGCTTTGGAACCAAGCTCTGTGACTGTGCCCCCACCCCTCCGTCTCTCACATTCATGAGTGTGAGAATCTGCCTGCTTGACTTTGCCCTTGGACTGCACCACAATGGCCCCTCTGCTTTATGCCCGCTCCCCCCATATATCATGCTGTGAGCTACCTGTGCGAGTCCTCCTGTTTTCAGCACGGGGTTTCATGGCCCTGACCACAGCATCAGTGATCCCTCTTGGAATGGTGCCCTGTGAACTGCCACTGTTTGCCCCAGACTCTGTGCTGTGCAGGTCATGTGTATGGGACAAGACTATCAGCCTGGTGAAGTATGTGTGTGGTTTTCTTTTTTGGATGCTGTCCTGTTGGTCTTCCTGATGCATTAAATGCCCCCTTGTGCTCCTGAACTGCCCATGGGTTGTGCACCATGCCTCGAGGTTTTGTGTGTTGTCACCTGGTGCCCTTATATCTCGGACAGCCAACCCTGAGAACCAGCCACAGTGGTTGCATGGGTCTGCCTTCTTTCTCTGTCCCTCCTCCCCAACCCTTCAGGATTCCTTCTGAGGGTGAGTGACAGTGGCCTTCACTTGTCCACAAACCACCATGTTTTCACATCATGCAGTGGGGGCATGTTGATGTGGGTCCTGGGCAGTTCTTGGCCTGGCTGGTGGACTGGTTGTCTGTTTGAACTGTGATTGGGCTCAGTGGGTGGGGGGTCATGGACTCCCATGGACACATGGACCCATTTGAATCACTTTCCACTGACCCAACTTGGGTGGGTGCTCCGTGGCTTCTCCGCTCTGTGCACAAGGACCCACCCCCAGCCATGTCTATTTAAAAACAGCCACTATAAAACTATACAAGGCCATGTGAAACACAAATATTTTAGTTTTCACGCTGCAACAGAATGAATATAGCAATAAATCCTTTCGGGAAAACTTCAGTTTTGCCTGTCATTTTTTCTCCACTGCACTCAGATCTCAGAAAATATCCCAGCTAGTTTAAACATCATCCAAAGTTCAGCAAAAAGCTTTTCAAGGGTCAGATCACTTGGAGGAAAGAGAATGAAAAAGTCTTCAGGTGCTTTTTAAAGGTGAGGCGGGAGGAACAGAAATGTACATCTGCAGGGAGCGAGTTCCACATTATGAAAACTGTCACAATAAAGACCTACTTAAGGCATGATGGCGGGATCCCCAGCCAGGGGGTGGTTAACTGAACACAGATAGCCATCAGGGTGAGATTTCAGGAGCAAGTTTTGATCTCACAGGAAATGTTTTGGGTGCTTTAAAATCCTGAAGACTCTGCAGTGGTGCATTTCCCAATCGTGTTGCCAGGATGGAATTGACAGAGTCTCTATTTAGGAGTCTAAGAATGTGATGGAGAATCAAGTGTCAACAAGACTATAATACACACACACTAGACAGTCAGCCTGAAATCTTGATTTTAGGTAGAACTGGCACATGATGTTAATTATCACCCTAGGACAAAGGTGGAGAATGTTTTCCCTCCTGGGGCCATTTTGAAATTTAGTATACTCTCTAGTAGTAGTAAATTTATTGACTCAACCAATTGGTTGTAGCAAACTTAAAATACAGCAACAAAAACAAAATATGATACAATTATTAGATCACATTCCCGTGATTAAATATATACAGCATTTTGTGTACACATTCCCGTGGCCTATTACAGCAAAATTATATTGCATCAACTTAACAGTACAGAGGGGCCAAATCCCGAACTGACAGGTCCTACAGCTAAAATTTCTCATTTAACTAAGTCATAAACCTTGAGACATACAAAAGCTAGGATTCTAACTGAATAATCAGACTGGAGCCGCTCTACAGAAAAACCTAAACAGTCCCAAGAGACTGCGCTACTTGATTGTGGGTTTTTAACTGCCAGCGCATGGGCAAAAATTGCCACTTTAATTAAAATTTTCCTGTGAGGAAGTTGTCAGCAAATAAGAAAATTCCAATTGCAGATCCCAATGCGACTTCCCGGCCATTAACTCCTTTAGGTATTTAGCTCTTACTTCTGCAGTACATGGGCAAAAAAATAATAATGTTGCAAGTCCTCCACCTGAAGACCACATGTACATCATCATTCTTTGTAAGGGATCCTGTTAAGTCTTCCCTTGAGAACCTTACTTGACATCAATTGAAAACGTAAAAGAGTAAACGCCCTACGTATTGTGAAATTTGTTAGACTAGACAAATAGAATTCACATAGATGAATTGTCTTACATTTTCCTTAGTCAGGAGCCACATGAGATTCACAAATCAGTGCCATATCAGTCTGGATATAAATATCCTTTAAACATTCCCAAAAAATTTCTCTAGACTGTAATCTCAAAAATCCTTGAAAGAAAATGAAGGAGAATCCCAAAGTAGAAAGTAATTTATTTAACTGGGATCTCCACAACTTAGAACATCTAAATTCAAGTTGTTCAACCCAACGTAGACGGGGCAATCTGTTCTTTGCCAAATTTGATAGCCGCTGCCAATATGAGAAGACACTCAGTCTTGCCTTCATTTCTAATGGAAGAAGGTCTGTTTCTGCTCTCAAGAAACAGATGGTAGTACTAGTAGGGCCCCCCAGAATTGCTCTTAGGATTTTACTCTGAGATGGCTCTAGATGGACTGAGCTTGTANGGTAGAAGGTCTGTTTCTGCTCTCAAGAAACAGATGGTAGTACCAGTAGGGCCCCCCAGAATTGCTCTTAGGATTTTACTCTGAGATGGCTCTAGATGGACTGAGCTTGTACAGTCCCAAACCTCCGCGCCGTATGTTACTTGAGGGGCCAATTTAGAATCTATCAAGTGAGGTGCTGGTTTGACTAGTCTGCCCCCAGTGGTATGCTAACATCTAATTGTTGTATTTGTAGTAAAATCTCTAAGGACTACATAGAAGTTGGGAGTGGGGGTGCTTAAGGACTGTACTTGGTAAGAGGAGGGTCTAGATTATGGATCTTTTCCCTGTTCATGTTTGCATGCACTCATCTCTGCTCTCTTACAAGCACACCCCTATCACCAGGAGAAGGGGAACCAAATAGGGAGGATGAGGGAGGGAGAAGAGGGAGGGCCAAATCCATCCAGGCAAGGGGTATAGAGAAAAGAGAGAGGGGGAGGGTCCAGATGGGGCAAGGGGGACAGAGGAAGAAGAAGGAGAGGGAGGAGCCAATTGAGGGGGAGGCCAGAGAGGGAGGAGAAGAGGTCAAATGGTGGGGGGGGAGAAAGAAGGAGAAGGGGGGTGTTAAATGAGGGACAAGGAAACAAGGAGAAGGGGAGCAAGGAAGGGAAGGAGACGGAGGAACACAGGGAGAGGGAGAGCCAAATGGGAAGGGGAAAAGGGAAGAGAGGGGGAGGGGACTTACAATTTCTGTGGAAAAACTGATATTCTGCAAACATATCCCCTGAATTCAGTGAGGGTACTTACAACTTAACTTTAACTCCCTGTGGAACTCCCTCCCGGAGGAAGCCTACCTGGCCCCAAGTCTGCTGGCCTTTTGGCGGGCCTGCAAGACGTGGCAGTTCTCCCAGGCCTTCAGGGGTGGGAAGGGAGAGGTGGGTTAAATTAGGGTAAGGTTTTTTAAAAAAACATTGTTGAATGATTGTAATTTTAAAAGGTGATTTTAAAGTGTTTTTAGGGTATATTGGAAGCAGCTCAGAGATGCCATTGGCATGAGGGGGGCGGCATATAAATGTAACAAATAAATACATAAAATAAGCATGTGAATAAATGTTTGCAGAATAGGGGCATGTGATTTATAAAGCTAGCACATCAAATCAATCACTAGGGTCAGGAACAGAGCCTAGAAATCTTAGAGGAGAAGAGTGTGCATCAACTACCCATCAGTACTGCAGCTTGAATATATGTTAAGGTCTCTTAAAGACTAGTGCACGCAGACTGTTGAGCTTCCTACCCAATGCAGCTCCACCAAACTTATGCTTATGTGTTCTGGGTTTTGCAGGACTTGAATAATTGTTATTCTGCACAGCTTCCAACCTGAAAACTTGCATTTTGATAAATTATACATTAAAGACAACTATCTAGGACGTGTTGCTGGCTTAAATCTTTGTAGGACAATCTTTGTACTTTAATTGGTGGTTTATGCTTTTTTAAAAAATATAAAACTAAAAATCAAAGATTGATCAAATTATGTTACCCAATTTTTGGTCCAAAAATAGCACACTGAATCAGCAGAAAATACGTCAGAAAGTTAAATTATTTATAATTTAATAGTTCACAGTGCTTTCCAGTTAGTAAACTGCACACAAGAAACAGTGTTTGCATGGATATGGCAGTTGCTAGGGAGATGTTGCAGTCTAATATAGAAAATGTAATGGAAACAGAAATTGCTCTACCTATGAAGAAATAATCACTTGATAGAATTTCCTTTGGTGCCCTTTATCACTTTTAGCAAACTTTGTATTAGATAGTGCAAGTTATCACCCTAAACTTTCTCTAAACTTTCCCATTGGCTTTCAATATTGCAAGAAAATATAATTCAAAACTTTAGTTTAAGTTTAACATATTTTTGGTAAAATGATGATTAACCATGAATGAGTTAAATACATAGGGATGATTCTGAAAGTCCAGGATTTCATTGACAATGGGTGTAAACAGACATTACAGTGGCCCATGTCGGCCCACTTTAGCCCAGGACTCAACTGCATGTTTGTTCTGTCCTTGCCAGATGTAGGCTGCGTATGCCCCAGAGTGGGTAAGCAGCTGCTATGAGATGTGTCACCTGACATATTTCAGAAGACACATCCTGGGCCAAGATCTGCCCACCTGGGGTAACATGGGCCCAGCCTCGCTATGGGGTGAGGTCTTCCAGGACCACAGAGCTGCAGGTGAAAAGGCCAGAGCAGTCAATGCGCTGCAGCTCGATGCCCTTCCCCATGACATGGGTCCGGCCTCCTTAAAGGGAACCAGCAGCAAAAGCAACACTGTGTTGTGCATACATGGTCTTCACTCAAGATCCAGTCCAACACCAAGAGCACACCATCACCACCACCATGAGCACCCCAAAGGGGAATATGAAGCAGCAGCAGCAGGGACAGGCTGGATCAGTAAGTCAGCACGGTGGGGTGGGGGAGGGGAAGGCATGGCAACTATCCCACAGTCAGCACAAGTTATATGTGGTGCTTTCTACTACCATCTCTATTCACTGGCATCCACCAGCACTGCAACCCCAGGGACACCACCATTGGGGGTGTCACGGGTAGGGGGAGTACGGAAGGGGTTTCTCAGGGAGGGGATCGGGGGGAGGAGAGACACCACACTCCCACACTCAAACTAGGAATATGAGGCGGCTTGCTCTCGCTAGTGGGTGGGCCTCCGGTAATAATGTCCCTCAGGTTGGTGGGTAGGCTTTCCCTCGTTAATGGAAGGCAACCCTTTTCATCACAGGGACTCGGAGAGCAAGCCAATTGTCCCAAGGGGCAAGGGGGAGACACACACTGGGTAACCACTCTATCAGGGAAGTACTCAGGGTCCAGGAAACCGTGCCAGGGGGTGGGGGAAATACAAAAAGGGAGAGGGGGTGCAGGGGGCAGGATCACAGGGTAGTCGGAGGGGGAGGATGGGATCTCGCAATCCAGGGGTGGGAGCAGGGAGGAGGGAAGGGGTCTAAAGACAAGACAAGTGAATATCTGACCACAACACCAGGATCCCACAGAAACTTCAGTACTCTCTCTCTTTAGGAAACAAGGGTAACACTCACTCACCACTCACACTTTAGGTTCACGCATGAAAAGGGTATGAATCCAGACACACTTGCTCGCTGTCCACTCTCTCTCTCTCTCTACTCAAACTCAGGGTCACAAGGCTCCAGGGGCCAGTCTCTAGTAAGCGATTACTGGAGGGGGCGGTAATCCTTTCCTTAAGGCCGTTCCCAGGGTGAGGCTCTCCACCCACCTCCCCTGTCGGGGCGTGCTGAGAGCGTCTGACGTCACGTGGGGGGGCGGGGCCCCGCCCCCGTCTCTTGCCGCGGCGTGGCTCCGCCCCCTACAAAGCCCTGCCAGCCCGGATCCCGGGCCTCTTCCTGACAGGGGGAACCGAGGAACCCCCTCCCATTCCTGCTAATTCTCCATCAGCTTTCCCCACAGACTACTACTACTACTACTACTACTACTGAGACCCCTCATAGTGCTGGGCTCTGTCCTCCAAGCTGCCAGCCCCAGACAAGGTAAGAGAGCTGAGGAGAGGACAGTGTGGGTTCCTCCTCCCTCCCTTTAATTTTTCTGGTCTGAGACACCAACTTGGGCTGTGAGTTTCAGAGTGGAGCCAGCCACGTAGAGGTCGTGTTGGTGGTGATAAATCTTGTGGCGATCTGAACCAGGTTTGAGATCTCGGTGAGATCTTGATCCTGATTCTCGGTGATATAATTTTTATTGTTATTTATGCCCTGTTCTGCACTGGGATTTATTGGGTTTCGCCTTCCAGGGCAAGTTTTACTTTGAGAAGGCTATGTCATGCTAATTGCTTTTGCACTGTAATGCACTTCCTTTAACAAGTCATAGCAGCAAGGAAGCAGTGTTTGGGGAAGTTGAGGACACAGCAGAGATGCTTGGATCCAATTTTTCAGGAGTGGGGCAACTTTGGCAGTAGCAGGTTTGTGGGACAGGGAAATCCAGTTCCTGGGAAGATGATGGTCCAGAGCTTTTTGTTTGTCCATTCATCCCTGTACTTCCTAGAAGGAATGGGGGACTCAAATGGATGCTGGGGGAATGCTTTTATGCCAGCAGTTATTCATTTTTTCTTGTCTGTCAGCTTAGGGAGACTGGACTGAGCTGCTTGGAGGCAAGTGTGGATCATTGGACACAGTATTGTCTATTGGGTAGTGGACACAACCAGGTGGATGGACTGGGGTTCACAACTGGATCTGAGTGACCAGGTGGGAATCTGCTGGAAAGGGAAGAAAGGATTACCATGTTCCATGGGTTATTGCGGGGTCTATTGCCTCATGTCTTTGTTAGCTACTTGGGAGAAAATGACCTTCCTCGATATTAGAGAAGTTCCTCATGATAAAGAGGGATTGTCGACGCACCCCCCCAAAGAAGACAAGGACACCTTGAATGGGTTTAAACGGCCGCACTCTTTATTAAACCAAAAAGGGGGAAGGGGTAACCCTCCCACTTCCCCCTTTTAACTGGGGTCCTATCTATCTCCTATCTCTAACTGTTACCCATTCCACAGGAGGTTCCCTTCCCACCCGGAACTAACCGGTCTACCTGTCGCTACTTTAATATCATCGGGTTAAGCCTGAGGGAATCCTCCTGTGCCCTAACTTCCCCAACTTTGTCAACCTACCCCCTACCCTGACCACCGGGTTTCCCCGGGCCGGAGCGGGTTGTTCGTATCTGCCCCTTTTGCCCCTGAGGGTGGGGTTTAAACAACAACAAGGGTGAAGGCACCGTAACCTGCTGTTTGGTACATGCTCATCCCAGCGGGTCTGGTCGCTCGCCTCTCACCCTTGGGCTAACCGTACAGTGGGCCGCACTGAGCAGCTATGCATGGCCTATGCCCATCACTTAAGGAGATGTTTCTATTCAATACTATGCTATCAACTGCAACGTTTAACCATTGGCCTGAACTCAGCCTACCGCCACCAAAAACCGCCAGCTTTGCTTGGCTGGTTTGCCGCCAACAAATCAACTTCTTAGGATTTCTTTAAGACTGTGTTTCAGGGCCACAAGATATAAATTAGCACCGGTATCCGATAGATGGACCCCATCGCTCCTAAATAGCTCATCTCTATCATAACTAATTTATTTTTGGCTGATAACATACCCCCCGGTTCTTTGCAGCCAGGCCCCAATTTCTGCATTGGCTCTCTTCCGAGCCCTGTCAACCCTACCCGGTCACTGGGCATTAATCCACACCCTTCTCTGTAGCATTTTGGACCACACGAATGTGCACCCTGGAAAGCGCTCTTGGGCCGTTCGTAAGTCAGCCTTCACCCTCTTTGTCAGCCACAGCTCCATGACCTTGGGAATATTGTTTTCCCCGAGGTGAACCACCATCACTGCTGGTGCTGTGAATTTTTCTTTCGCGTGTGGTTAGCGTTGGGAGCAATTGCTCCCACAGCATTCCACGCTTACCCAGCCAGATTATTTCTGCATGTTCGCCTAGGCCCAGCTGGGTGCCCCACTCGTTGTGTACAGCCATCTTCCCCGCCCAATGCACGATGCTGTGGCCGACGATCCACACCACCTTCCGTCCCCGCGGAGTTGACTCGTCTGAAAGAGAAATCAGGGTTATTCCATCGTCCCAGGGATCCCCTGTGACCCCACCTCCATGGTTCCATGTTCCTAACATACTGGCGATATGCGCCGGACTGCCATCCTCCAATTAGTTGTATTTTCTTCCCGGGGAGACCTATACTTGCCGTGACTGACGCAGCCCCTATTCTGAAAGAATGGGCGGTGTAGCAACCTGGATCGAGGCCGACATTCTTATTACACATGGCAAGGACTGCACTGAACTGATACCTGGTCAGTGGGGTGCTGTCCCTGTGGAGAAACAGCGGGCCCTCCGCATGTGGGCAGGATGCCAAATACAGTTTCATTGCTTCCACCGGGCATATACTGCCATCCTCCAAAGGACAAAGCCTTACCACCCGACCCCTTCCCTTCTGGTCAGTTTTTGACCTGCGTAGATGTAAAAGTAAGGAACCACCTTCCCAGTCCACATCCTGGATCTGCAGCGTCGCCCCGGACCGATCCGACTTGGACTGAGGGACTATTTCGCTGATCCGAAAAGCCCTGAACAGCGCCACATGAAACACTGCCCTGAAGAGCACCACTTCGCTGGTAGAGTGACATACAGTAAGTAGGGCATGACTAATTACCTTAAGCAGCTGGTGGGTAATAGGGGCCCTGGCATCCGGTATCTGGGGGGTCTGCCTAGCCCAACTCTCCCTTAAACGGCTCATGAAAAAGTCGTTATTGGGAGAGGGGTAACTGGCCAGGAAGCTCGTAAATGAGATTGTCGATACCTTTCCCGCTATCATTCTGGGTGCCAAACCTTGTTGCCTAAGCTGTAGGGCGAATTGAAGTATGTGCCCTTCGGGGATAGGGAAACCGAGTTCTCAACCTTTCCCCGACCTGTAGTCCTGGAATTCCGTAAATGCTGCTTCGTAAGCCCGCCTTGTTCTGGGCGCGAGGGATCCCTGCACTTCATTATATAATTCTATATAATTATATAATGGCTCCAAGGCTCCACATGTTCCTCGGAAATGGATCGGGGTCCTCCCTGGCTTCTGGTGCTAGCTTGCGAAAATGGTCTGTCTGAAATCGAGAAAGGGTGTCGACTATGCCGTTATCAATCCTGGGCACATGCTTGGCCATGAACAATATGTTTGCCCGTAGGCATTTAAGCATGAAGTGCCTAACCAGCCGCATAACCCTTTCCGATTTCGAGGACAGTTTGTTGATGACATGTACAATTGCCATGTTGTTGCACCAGAATAGCACCCTTCTATTGGCGAATTCTGGTTCCACAATTCCACTGCCACTACTATGGGAAAAAATTCCCGGAACATCAGATCACGGGGTCAGGCCCTGTGCTTCCCATGCTTTTGGCCATGGGGCTGCGCACCAGTTCCCTCTAAAGTACACCCCAAAACCATGGCATCCTGCCACATCAGAGTGGACCTGAAGCTCCGCCTCCAAAAGGAGTCGCTGCTGCCAGAAACTCACTCCATTATAGCCCCGGAGGAAAGCCTCCCAGGTCACCAGATCCTCCCGCATTGTCTTTGTCACTCGGACATGGTGGTGCAGGGGCTGGTCGCTTCCTATTTGGGCATATAAACGGGACATGAATGCCCTCCTGGGTGCAATGACTCGGCAGGCAAAGTTGAGGCTGCCTGTGAGGGATTGCAACTGTTTGACCTTTACCTTGGGGGCTCGCGCTACTGCTGCCACCAGCTCCCTAAGGGCCTGTAGCTTATCCTCTGGCAATCTGGACAAAGAACGTTTGGTGTCAGGCTTGATGCCGAGATATGTCAGTCTAGTCTTTGGTCCTTCTGTTTTCTCGGGCCGCCAATGGCACCCCCAGTTCTTTGGCCACTTCCTGAAATGTGCGCATTCCCCGCGTGCACTCTGGTGTTCCAGCCCTTCCCGCGAAGAGGAAATTGTCTAAATAATGCGTTATTGAGCTCCTCCCCGTGCGTTGGCGTGTGACCCATTCCAGAATGGTACTAAACTTTTCAAAGGCCTCACATGAGATGGAACATCCCATGGGCATTGCCTTGTCAAAGTAAAATTTACCCTGGAACGCCATTCCCAGGAGTTCAAAGTCCTTGGGATGGACGGGCAGAAGCCGAAACACAGACTTGATATCACACTTCACAAGAAGGGCCCCCCTACCGCAGGCGCACACCATTTCGACCGCCGAGCCAAATGATGTGTACCTCACAGAGCACAGTGCACGCGGGATTGCATCGTTCACCAACTCCCCTTTAGGGTGGGACAAGTGGTGGATCATGCAAAACTCCCCCGGGATCTTTTTTGGGACTATGCCTAGGGGGATATTTGCAGGGTGGGGATGGGGAGTTCGTCGAAAGGCCCCTGAATCCTACCCTCCTTAACCTCCTTGTCCAGCTTTTGTTGGATCAGCTGCTCATTTCCCCTTGCAGACTTCAAATTCCGAGCTCCTAAATGGTAACGAGGGACCTCGATTGGAATCCTGAAACCCTGCCTAAATCCTTCCACTACATAGTCAGCAACCTGGCCCTGAGTGGCCACCCGCAGCGCTTCATGCCTGACCGGGGTTGGCGCCCTTTCCCACCACTTGTGTGGCGCTTCCTTGGGTGGTGGTGGGCTGTCTGTTTCCCGCCCGCCCTCGGTTGCGGGCCCTGTACTACCGAAAACATGTACACCCAGAGGCGGCGTGATCGCCCATGCACTGTGTGCACACATGTTTAAACTTGCATTGGGCCCGAAAACATTTGCCCCCATCGTTGAAATCCCAGCAAGTCGGGCCGCTTGGTGACTGCCTTGCTCTATTCCTTATTCCTGCCTCGGGCTGTTGTGTGTCCCCTGGCTGGGACAGCACGTGCTCACAGGGCATACCTGGTGCAACTAATGCATTCAAGCCAGATGTCATGGGCATGCATATCCCAACGCAGGCGTGTATTGTTGGCTACCCTACGGCGAAAGGCTTTGTCGTAGTGCAGCCATGCCCCTGGTCCTCCTGTATCGAAAGTGCAGCAGACGATGTCAGAGTACTTGACCATTTCGAGTCCGCGCTCGGGAGACCTCACTAGTGACACCCCCATATATATGGTGTAAGCAGCCATCCAGTTGGACCATGTGCGCTCCGCCTTTGGTCTTTTAAACTTTTTCCTTTCTTTCCTCTCCTCTTTGTCATTAGGGTCACTGAAAAGGAGGGCAAATATATTGATATATTCGCCACTCCAAATCTTCTCCTTTGTGGCCTGAAGGAGATGCTCACCCAAAGGGGCTGAAACGTCCACATACCCTCCTGACAGGGGGCAGGGCTCCTCTTTGTGGCTGCAGCACCGAGCTGACACCCCTATAAAATACCTATCTGCGCCCCATACCTGTGCTGCTGCTTTGCACCCGCAAGCGGGGTAACATCCACAGCTACCAGGTTGGGCCTGTGTGATCCACCCCCCATGGACACTCATCCCCTCCCAGCCTGAGTGGCACTGACTCCAACCCCTCCCACGCTGCATGCATGGTCCCCCTAGGTTGTCTTCCTCCTGCGGCCTGGTGGGTCCGGAGCCCCAGTGGTCACCCTCTCCATCCCCCCACCCATTATCCTCCTGCTCACCTTCCATCTGCTCATGTTCGTAATGTGGCCTGGGCCCTGGGGTCCCTCGCCGCTTTCGCTGGGCCAACTCCAAGCTCTCTGTCAATGCCTGCATCCCTTGCCGAAGAGCATCGAATTGTGCCTGGTAGTTGGGTGGGGATTCATCCCTCCGCCTGCTAGGGCCCGGCTCCTCATCCCTGTAATGAGATGGGAGGGCACGGCTCTGCCCGCTTCCTGGGCAGCCTGTGCCCTCGCTGATGTCCAGGGTAGAGGGGCCTCCCGGTTCATTTGATGGGGTTCCCTGTGGGCTGCCCTCCACCTCACTGCCTTGCCTGCGCCCCCCTTCCAGTTCCTCAGTGTGGGCCTGGTAACTAGCCATCTGTGCCTGCATGGCTTGGAGGACTGCCTCCTGGGAGGTACCACCCTGCTGGATCCCTTTTCCTTTTGCACCTCTCTTTGCCGGTGCCTTTTTCTTCTGTGCCTTTTGAGCATGAGGAGCCATACTTGTGCTCTGCTGGGCTCCTGATTAGCTGTTGGGCCACGCCTTGTCCTCAACTCCCTTGCCCTGAACACGGGTGGGGCCAAGAACAGGTGTCCCCAGGATCAGGACAGGCCCTCCCCCTCCTATTCTTCATCGCCGGCTCCCAAGAAAGAGGGGATATGCCAGACCCTTTGGGCTGGGCAGCCCCTGCTTCTTGTCCCACACCTTCTCTCAGAACAGGGGTGGGGATGGGTATCTTTCTTGGGAATTTTAGGCCCAGTGGCAGTTGTTTGTTACTCCAACATGCTTTCGCATGAGGGGCTCTGCCTGGTAATCTATGGCCCCGGCCCTTTTTACCCCCTTTTAGAAGGAGGTGTATATACGTGGGGCTGTGCCCCTGAATCCCCTCTTTATCCCCCCACCTTGGTCCCCAGGACGGACCCCAGGCCCCGACCTGGTCCCCAGGAAAACTTTATTGTGTGGGGGGGTGCTCAGGCCGCTTCCCTTGTATTGCCCCCTAAGGTTGCCCCCCCCTTTGCTCCCAAGGGGGGGCCGGAGGCAGAAGTGGCTGGGGGCTAGGGGCTTCCCCCCAGTACTGGCACCAGGCCTACTGGCAGTATGCGGAAGGGGATGGGACGCCCTGCGACGCCAGTGCCTCTGCCCGCACTTGCTTCCCTGGGTTTCCCCCCCCCTTTGCTTGCAAGGGGGGAAGGGTAAGTTGCTGGGGGCTAGGGGCTTCCCTTCCTTTCCATTTTGCCCACACTTGCCTCCTTTACTCTGCTGAGGCGGTGGGGGGGGGGAGCATCCGCTCTCCCACCACTCTCCCAGTCCCCGGCACTTTGGAAGGCTTCTACTGGGGCACACGGCCTTCTCCCTACCGTGCTGCCCCACTGCACTTCTAACTCCCTGCTTGCACCCAGCCGAATGAGGCGCGAAGCGGGGAGTTCACAAAATGGCGCCCGGGACTTGCGGCTCTCACGAGAGTCCCGGGGTGCTTTTCTTCTTGTTGCCATGGCAACCATGGTTTCCTCACCACCTGGCGGCCTCCCTGACCTCCTCGCCTCCTTTGTTCCCAAGGAGGGAGGGGTGCCGCCAATCCCCCGCCGCTATGAGCGCTGCGGGGCATTGTGCAAAAAATGAGAGCATGGCTATTGAAGGTGTGGTTGGTTTTTCTGCAGCCACTACAGCAACACAGCTGGAGAGATGCTATGAATTCACACTGGGTGGACAGGGCTAGAAAGAGAGTGAACAGGGTGATACAGCCCTGGATGACAGTTCACAGTAGAAATTGTGTGGGTCATGGTGAGATCTGCTGGACGAAGTCAGAATTAGGATATAAGGAGCTGCCTAACTGAATCAGACCAATGGTTCATCTTAGCCTAGTATTGTCACAACCTTACACAGCAGCAGGGTTTCAAACCAGCTCTCCAGGGTCCCTGGCAGAGGCCTCACTGAGGTGTGCCACCAGAGATCCTGAATTAGAGATGCCAGGGATTAAACCTGAGACTTTATACACGCAAGCTGTGCACGCTTCCACCTGAGCCACAGTCCACCCCCTCTACCAGGATGATAATGTGCGCCTGTCCCCGAAGGGTATTGACCTGTACCTGTGGGTGCTTCAAAGAAAGCTATGATCTATAATCTAATTGAGTCTGGTCTGGACTAATGAGGGGCAGGCGGCAATCATGCAAAGCAAAGCTGGCTGCTCTGGTGGTGGAGGTCCAGGGTTGGCCACTGGGCGAGTGGCTGGAAACAGAATCGATCAGAATTGAGGCACCTTGTAGCAGCGCCTGGTCGAGCCCAGGGTAATTCCTGTCAGGATACTGTCCACTCAGTCACATTCATGGGGTATCTTTAGCTCACAGCTTTACTCAGTATATATACAACATTCCATCTTTATCTCCATCTCTTTATCTGCAGGTCAGGCTTTAAAGTTCCCAGTCAAAGCCCTACTGGTGAGGCACAATCCCTCTTCAGGCCAGGTGCCCCTCGCCCAGTCTACCTCAAGTCAGTCCCAGACTTCCAGTCTGCTTCCAAGCAGCTCCCACAATTTCCCTTTACTCACAGTTCTGTGGGCCAGACACAATCCCTCCTGCAGCCCACCAGGCTACCGGGCATCTCAGTCTTTGGTTGAGGCACAGCTCTTCCACAGCTCCTGCCTCCTCACAGTGTTTCCTGCACTGAGTTTGACTTAGGCTTTCAAAACCCTGATCTGGCTCAGCCACGCCCAAGCACCACTGCCTTACATCAGGTGCTGTCCTCTGCTGTAACCGGGCTGGTGTTAGTTCTCTTAAAGGGTCTGCGTTATCCTAAGGCTGTGCCCTCCTATACATCTCCTTAAGAGTTTGGGGTTGGAGGGTTGCTGATCAGTGGTTAAGTGACCTACAGCTTCACCTCTAATCCTGGGAAGTTGGTATGACCAGCTGTATCAGCTAAGCAGGATAGCACTGATCCCTAGCTTGGGGCATTGGTCACCCCTACTTGGGACCCCTGCTGGAAAGCGGTCTTGGTTGGTTAAGACATTGGGCAGTGGTGTCTGCCCAATAATTGGTATTGACACTAGACCCGATAAGCTTAAGGTGGGTTTGCTGATCCTCTCCCCCTTTTCCAGACTGAAGTTAATGAAGAGTTGCAATCATTTTAACTCAAACATGTTGTCTGTCACCTTCTTTTGTGCTGCAGGGACAATTTCCTTCCCCTCCACATATCTGTGGGGGGGAAGCTCTTTTCTCCATGTGCCTTTAAGAAAGAAGGTGGTACAGGGGTTGCTGAGGCTCGCACAAAAGAGTGGAACTGCACATGCACCAGCTGGAAACTGGCGGGTGCTTCATCTGGAGCTTTTTCTGGGAGGGAAGGAGGAATGGGGAGCACAGTGTGGTGTAGACATATCTTTCCATTTTAAGTTGCAACCCTGGACCTCTATGCAGGCAACCTCTGCTGCTTAAAAATAGATATTGGTCACAACAAGATATTGACTATTTAGTGTGCTTCAGGAAACCATCTCACTATGAGGGTGCCATTTGTAAATGCACCCACTATGTTTTAAGAAGGGTTCAGACAGGAATTTAGAATAGCTATTAATGACTATTTTTAGACCCTACTCTGACAAACAACTAGTTGTGAGTAGTAGTGCAGACTGCTTTGGAGTGCAGTAGGGATGGGTGAACAGAACGGAGTTCAGAAATTTGGTTTGGTTCAGTTTGGTTTGAAATTTGAGTTTGGAAATTCGGTTCAGTTCAGTTTGAAATTCGAGTTCGGTTCAGAAGTTCGGTTCGGTCAACCGAACAGACTGAGTTCGGTCAAATTCCGAACTTCCGGACCAAGTTCAGCCATTCAAAACCAGGTTTTTTGGTGTATGTTGCTACTAGGGATGGGCGAACAGAACGGAGTTCGGAAATTCGGTTCGGTTCAGTTTGGTTTGAAATTCGAGTTTAGTTCGGAAGTTCAGTTCGGTCGACCAAACAGAACGAGTTTGGTCTGAACTCTGAACTTCCAAACCACGTTCACACATCCCTAGAGTGCAGTGTTTCCACCATCATTTCCAGAGGAGTATGGGTCTGACACAGTTGATCCAACTAGCTATTAAAAACAACAGTTTTAATAATTGTTTTTCACCTGTTGATCTGAAAGGACTTTAAAGATGGGGAACCTGAGGCATAGATCAATAGTTCAACAATGGTTTATTAGCAGAGCTGAGAACCAATTTTCCTGACTTCCAGCTCAGCCTTCTATCCAATCGATCATGGTTGACAGGGCCCCTGGAGACATGGTGGTGTCTGGATTTTTTTTCCCCCTCCAGCTGACTGTCATAAAATGTTGGAGTAGTAAGAGCAGGTTCAGTGGAGAGCTGGATAATTCTAGTCTGTCTACTACATGGATAGATGGAGCCCCAGCCAGCCTGCGTTGACCCCTGCTGCCGGAGCCCCTGGGGACGCCCGGGGACCCCCCTCCCATCCTGTCCGGAGCCCCAGAATTTCCCCGTGGACCGAGGGAAACATCACTCCAACCCCATGAGAGACTGGGGGAGGAGCCCTCCAGGTGTGTGAGGGGCGGGGCTACACCACCAGGATTCCTGAAAACCACCAGCGGCGTACGGTGGCGCCAAGCCCCAGCCAGCCTGCATTGACCCCTGCCACCAGAGTCACTAAGGATGCCTGGGGACCCCCTCCCATCCTGTACGGAGCCCCGGAATTTCCCCATGGACCAAGGGAAACATCGCTCCAGCCCCGTGAGTGACTGGGGGAGGAGCCCTCCAGGTGTGTGGGGGGCGGGGCTACACCACCGGGATTCCTGAAAACCGCCAGCGGCGTATGGTGGCAACGGACACGTGCGCTGGGGTAGTGCGCCTAAGGGCTTGTGCGCATGGCCTTAGGCATGCCCTTGTGCGCGTGGCCTTAGGCATGGTTTGGGCGCAGGGTGCCTTCCCGCTGTATTTTGACTATTCTTTGTGGTCAGGAATTTGTGGAGATCGGAATGGGGGTTGTCTTTGGACATTGATTGGCCTTGCATTTTGACTGTTTAGTGGTAAGGTCAGTATCCTTGGGAGGTTTGTTCCATTATAGCACCGATTTGCAGCCTTTTTTTCTTTCTGATTTGATTGGCTGCCTTGTATCCCTTAGCGAAATTGTATTATGACAAAAAAGAAAGTGAAACAGGGGGTGGTTACAAGGACATGGAGCAGGCAATTAAAGTTGGATGATTTTCTGCCAAATGGGCAAACTACCGACCTTCCTGAGGAAGATGGGCAAGCTCCAGTTCTTCCTGACCCTGAGGTGGGAGATCTGGAGGCGGTGGGGGAAATACCCTACGGTTTGGGTGGGCCTCTGTTGTTTTCTTCCCCGCATGAGGGTGTTAGTGTGCCCCTTGCCCTTTCTGAGGAGATGAGACCCTTGGGATCTGTATGTGGGCAGTCGATGGATTTGACCCTAAAGTTAGTCCACTGTGTGAAGGAGTGTATTGCACAGCTCCAAGCTATTTATTCCCAAATGCGTGTCACAGTGGAGTTAGTTACTACACTTTATAAGGGTATGTGTAGGGATAAAGGTGACCATTCAGTTAAAAGAGCATCCATTGCCTGTCAGACAACATCCCACCCAGAGTTGTCTTTTCATATTTCTCCCTCTAGGATACCTCCTCGTGGTAACATGCTTAAATTGACTGATGGGGTAGGCTTCAGCTAGTTTCTGAGGCTTTCATTTTTAAGGATGTACCCCCCATTGTTTGGATTGCCCCCCCCAATGGAATTCCAAACATAGGATTACAGCCCATTTAACAGATTTTCTGGGCTATTTTGTCCCCCCTCATTATGTTAGTCGCTTTTACCATTTGCCTCTGGCGTTTGGTGTACAGCATCTTGTAGTGTATTTTTCTTCATCATGCTTTGCAGATAGTGGTCGAGCGCATGTTCATTATCTCACTTCATGGGGAATTAATATAAGCAGGCTGTATGAAAGGTCTAATATTACTCCACTTTTAGTCCCACAACAGCGGACTAGTTTTTCCCTGGTAGGGTCAGTAAACCTAGTCTCTCATTTAGATGTTTCTAACCCCAACATGATCCAACTACCCAGAAGATGCCCAGCCACCTCAACAGAAACTCCAATCCACATTAGAGCTCAAAATTCAGTGGAACTAAGATAAAATCCCGACCCTTTCCAGCGGGATACCCAGTTAGGAACTGTCGTTGTGGCAGATTCATCCCTGGGAGAACAGATAGCTTCAGTTGTTCCATCAATGTCTGTCTCTAATGATCAAACTGGACCCCCTGAGATCAGCATAGGTAACGGCCCATTGATGCCAGAGGCACATTCATTCAACTCTGCTGAGTTTAGCACTGGAGTTTGATTTAGATCAGACCAGTTGCTGAAGACTCAGTGTCCTATTGTATCCAATCCTGCTTTGAGTAATTATATCCCCTCTGCTCATTTTGGATCTCCTGGTAGGAGAGCATCTATATTGGATGAGCTTGTGTCTGCAGATCCCGCATGCAGGACCGCCATACTGACCCCTGGAGGATGTGTTTAGTTATGGTGGCTGTGCTTATTGAGCTCTAGGGTTGGAGTCACTGGTGTTTGGGGAGGCTATGTCCCCATTATGGCCATCTAAGGGTTCAGTTTGGTATCCCATTCTTTGTGTGCTAAAGAACCTTTCCCCTGGCTAGGTTTTATGGATTGGGCGTGGTGGTATTAGTATAGTTGAGGCAGTGGTAGTTATGTGTTATTTATTATTCTTCATTAATTCTGTCAGGTTAGCTATTTAGAATTGGGTTAAATTAAGTAAGGGGCAGTTTGACGAACTTTCTTGTATGCAAGGAAGGGGGGTTCAGGGAATAGAGGAGGGGCTATCTACAGGGAAGTAGAGGTATTACTCTGGGTATTGTTGGCTTATCCCTATGCCCACATCATGGTTGATGTTTCAGAGTCCTAATGGCCCTGGTGGGTGAATACTACTATTTAATAATAGTTTTGGTTATAGATTTGATACTAAGTATATTACTGAAGCTGCCTTCAAGTATTTTAGGACTTACAATTATTTAGGGTATTGTAGATTTAATGCCAAAGGATTTCAAAGAAACCCCTAATTAAGATTAACTCTCGTGTTCCCTTGGATTTGATTGTAAGATCTTTTTGGATATTTTATTTTGTTTAAATTAGGTTAAACTCTTTGTGGGCTATATTATGCCTACGAGGTTGAAACCTGGAAAGTTGTGGTTTCTATTTTTTCTTTAATGGGTTTTATTTCCTGGGTGGATGGTTAGTGGATCCTTATGACTAGAATTCAATTGTACCATATTTTGTATTCCCAAAGTACGGATGTATTTTATGATTGTGTGTGTTTGTCATATATATGTTTTTGTTAAGCAATGGCTTCAGGTCACCCTTTAATAAAATTGATTGGTTGATACATGGATAGACAGTGAAAGATCAACACTGTGGTAAGTAAACTGTACCAGGGAAAAGAAAGAAATTGATGATGCAGTGAGGAGAAAAACCAGAGAGGGAAATAATTTTAAAAATAAAGAGACACAAGTAGTAATAGCAACATAATGAAAAGAAATTGAGTGAAAAATTCCCAGAAGCATAAAAAGAGAAGACAAATACAACAACATTTTTGAAGTTAAAAAATTATTTCAGTTTTGTTTATAGCATCTCTTACTTACTGTGTTTCCCTTGTAGTGCAGAGAGAAAAGGGGAAGTAGCTGGGAGTCTGATGTGATGATGGTGTGATACTCAGGAATAGGACATAAGGCCAGATTTGGCAGCAGTTTTGTTTTTTTGGTTAGAAGTTCAAGGAGTAGGAAAATCCTGTTAGCTACCATATGGAGTCATTGTAGCTCACTGTGTTATGGATGCCATTTGTTATCCGTGCCAGCTAGCTTAAATAAGAAACAACCTTTCCATTTTTCAAAAATATTCCATATCACTAAGAAACCAAATGATGGGGTCTGCCATTTAGTAAGACTATCTAGCTATACATATTTATCTTGTATATGTATTTGTATTTGTTTGGACTACTGAAATCAAGGATTGTGGAATATGTTCTTAATCCGGCTTTTAACACCTTTAACCAGTCCCAGATTTGTAGTCACGGGATAAAAACAGACGTGACGTTGGACTTCTGTGACCCACTTTGACTCACTTTGCACCAGACCTCACCTACAACAGATGTTGGCCCAGGATTGCCACAGGCTGTGTTGGCAGCTAGCCCAAGCTTTCATGCCTGGACCATGTCCAGGTCACGGTCTGGGCTAAGGTTTGGGTCAATCGAGCCAAAGTGAACCACAGAAGGCTATCACATCTGCTGTGGCCCATCAGAGACAGCCCAGATTGGGTCCACCATAGCTGGCTGCAAGGCTGCCCGACATGACGAGGCCCAAGATGCAGCACAGGGGATGGGGATGGCCAGCCACATGTTCATACATCTCTCCTCCTCCCCCCCCCGGTGGTCCACGTTGATACATCTTCCCCCCCCCACCCCCAACCCATGGTGGTCCAGCTATGGGCACATTTGTTGTGTGGCCCAACCTGGTCCAGATCATGGTCTGTCATGGCTTCCTGGCCCAGCTGTCATTTCTGTTTCCACCCACTGTCTCACCAGAATTGGATGGAAAGAGGCAAAAATCTCCCACTTCCCCATGACATGATTTGCAAGACAAAAATCATACTGGTCTTTTTCTGTTACATCTTATTCGACTAATTTCTACTCAATTTTCTGTTCTTTGTTATTATGGCTGTTTTTTATGTGGCATGAGATTTGTAATCACAACGTCAATTCCACTTCTGTGCCAAAGAATGCATCAACTAAATTTAACATTATCAGGGACCCGCATTCACTGCATTTTCCCCATTGGTGGCAATTGAGAAAACACAGTGACACAGGTCCCTGAACATTACACAGCAAGTGAAGATAAACACAGGGCCAGCCATACCACAGGGTAACTCAGGGTTCGCTATTTTCTCTCCTTCCGTGGGCCCCACATTGACCCCTTTTCTACCAGGACAGGGTGTGGAGTCCCCACTTCCTCCCAGCAGGTCTCAAAATATGACTGTTTATCAGTCACACACACACACACACACACACACACACACACACACACACCGCTGGGAGGGTGCCTTCAAGGAGGCAGGGTCATGAGCGAGGGGGTGAGGCCACCAGGGCCCCTGCATTTTACCATTGCCCTGGGTCCTGTGAATTCCAAGACTACACCCAGATAGAGGCAGACATGGGTGGCAAATATAAGGTTGCATGGTTTATCAGCAAGATTGCTATACACCATGGCAATTAATTTGCCTTTGTGTAGTGTGCATGTGAGAGACCTTTTCTTGCCCTTCCTTATCAAAATCTTGAAAAGAAAATTGTGTGTGTGTGGGGGGGGGGAGGGGGGGAAGGAGGGCTATAGATGTGAATGTGGCAAGGAAGGTGGGTGTTAGAGACAGCCAGGGCTTGAGTGGCTTTGGTGGTAAACCAGGATCGGGGCCTGGCTGGGCAAGTTCCTGCAGGATTGGAGTGCAGCAGAGTCCTTGCAAGATCAGGGCTCTCTCTCCTCTTTGTCCCCCTGTCCCTATACCCCTTGGGCAGATCTCTTTGCTTGACTCCTGCTTCATCTTGGGTCTTGGCTTGCTTCATCCTTACATAGTGCTATCCTATTGGCCTGATTTCCTGGCCTGACCCCTGCATGGTCTGAAATCCAAGGTACTTCTTCTACCTGCCCCAATCCTGCAGGGTCTTGCCTGATCAATAGGTTGTCCGCGTTGTCCGTCACCATGCACCCCTTGGTGAAGGCCGCACCTGGTGTGACCCACCATGGCAGTCAGGGCTGCCTCAATGTTCCTAGCAGTGTGGGGGCTGTCCATGACTTCTGCCTGAAGCAGGGCCCACCTATACCCTGCTTTGGGACCCCTCTTGCCACTGCCAAATGCTGCCTGTGGGTCCTGCCACCAGTGCGCCATCACTGCCAGGTAGGCGTGAGAGCAGAAACTCAGGTAGGGTCTAGAGAGCAAGGGGCTGGGTTAGCAGTTGCTGAGAGTACGAGCAAGCATTGTGACCAGCTAAAGGTATTAAGCTGCTTTAAGAAGTCCAGCCCATGAGCTGACTTTTAAAGCCAGTTAGTTGTCCCCAGACCCAACAGAAGAACAGCTTAGTTCCTGGTAACTCAGCTATGCCCAGGTGCAAGTGATAATTGGTTTCAGCTGGCATGGTGAGGCGCGAGCCCATGGAGGAGCCCTAACAGATACACAGAGTGGCCTCCTCTGGTGGTGGTGCAGGGGGGAAACCCATGCCTCTCATCCCAAAAGCTAAGGGTTTGAGGCCTAGCCTTGATAGTGGGATGGCATAGATGTTCTAATCACAATGGATAGTGAGGAAGAAGGCATATCTGTTAATGCTTCTGTATAGTTCCTTGGTCAATTTTTTCTCCAGATCACTCCTACCTATTGGATATCTGTTTCAGATTATTTTCTCCACATGTCATTGCTTACATTTCCACACATTAAATTTGATTTCCTATCAGTAGGTATCTTCACATGATCCAAAGTGCATGGAGGTTAATGGGAGTCTTTTTCGTGGATTTTGCAGAGGTTTGGGTCAGGCCAATAAGTCTCCTGTCCTCAGAATGAGTTTCTAAATTTCATTAACCTGTTGCTAACATCCTTATATATATATTGTTAACGCCAACACTAAATAGTGCCTTGCCTAACAAAGATGCGAGTGTGGCACTGATCTTGACATAAGATAGATTGCTGGACTATTGCTCTCATCGGCCCTCCATCATTCAGTTCTTGGAGTTTCGGACTGAAGCTATTTTGAATGAATTTTGAGAATGGGATTTGGTAGGCACTTCTACTGAAATATAGATTGTTTAAAATATAGATTTCTTGTTCTCTAGGCAGAACTTCTTATGCTCGGGGTCTTGTGGGGTAATACTATTTAATTTTCTTCTGAGGGTCACACTCTGAAAGTTAGTATAAGCTCTGAGGGCCACATAGAGGGTGCTTTGGAGGTGTGCTCAAAAAGAAGAGGGTCCAGATTATGGATCTGTCTCCTATTCTTGCATGCATGCCCTCCGTCGTGCCTCCATTATCCTGAGCTCAGTCTTTCAGTGTTTGGGAATAGGAACTGGATTCAGGGGCCAGACTGAATAAAAATTAGCTGCAAGCTGCATTTGGCCCTTGGGTAGGTGCTTCCCCATTCCTGACTTAAGGAAAAACAGTTATGCACCCACCTTCGATTCTGTGTTGATTATCTTGTGGCTTAGCTTCTGAAGATTGATTACCTTCACATAAAGTGACTAATTGAAATGCATTGGAAACATTCAGTTTTAAAATGACAACTCCTACCAACCAAAAAACATTTGTGAAAACATGAGATGGATTCTGTTGCACCTAAGGTACAGTAATCTGATTTCTGTTTGAAATTTTGTGCTGAGTTGAGAAGCTGGTATAAACAGGACTCTGATAAGCATGCAGCTACCAGCTTCCGGGCTTGACCCTGTAAAATGTCGAAGCACTCAATGGGGCGGACTCCAAGCCCTGTGGATGGGCATGTGCACATGTGACGCAAGCTGCACACACGCCTGGCATGGGGTCCTCAGCATGTGTGCATGGGGGGGTTGGGATTGCATCCATTATCTTGCAGGGTCAAAACCTTAATTGGTGCAGCTGACTGTCAAATTTCATGTGTGTTCTATCCAGTAATGTCTGAGGAAATGGAGAGCTGGGATTCAAACATCCTGCATCAGATAATTACAGACTGGAGAATGGTTGAACTAAGGTGCTTTCCTGGGAAGCAAACAACTTACAAGAGTTAGTCAATCAATATTAGCTGAACGGATAGACCCCCACAAAAGAAACTTGCCTGTGGATGTTGCAAGGAATAAAAATATTTTGTACAGAATGTATATATATTTAAAAAACAAAACCTTTTTCTAGTTGTTGCAAAGAACAAACCCTTCCTCAACATGATTCCTATCTGCATATTTCAGGCTCTCGCTAAGTGCAAAACTATGTTGAAATAGCTACCACTTACATTATACCAATGAAAACTGCTGAGGTAACAGGGGCAAGAACATGTAAATCTACTGTAGTTTCCCCTGTTTGATAGATTTAGTTGCATTTTACATTCCTAAGCCAATCTCTGAATTTCAGTATATTTGCTTTTAAATTGAGACTTGACTTCTGAAATCTCAGATTTAAAATGTAATCTTCCTTGAGTCCAATAGTAAATTCCTACTCTGTAGAATTTCAATTAAATGCTAGCAGTTTTGAAAAGTAGATAGCATGGGAAATTTCAAGCATCAGAGGAAAGGGCAGATGGGACCAAGTAGCAGCAATGAATTTATTGGCAGGGCAAAAGTGTGAGTTCATAAGCATGTGGAGCTTGTAATAACATCTTAACTCCATCAGTGTGGAATTAAATTTTGTATTGCTGCACTTCTGTCAATTAATTACAGTCCTGAAGTTTTAGAACTTAATCTCGTGTTGACTCATATCTTTCAATATAGTTTCCATCTTACTTCCTAAACTAAGTGCAGTTTCTGCACATTCTACAAAAAGATAAATGTGGTTTATGACAAGACATGTTTCTGCAGAGAGCATTTCTAATACAGCAACATTGTTATAGCTCCATGTTAAAATGGTTCCTCTTCCAGACATAAGGTAATGAAACTGACTGGATTTCCTCAGCTGTCTATTTAAACTTGTAGAGATATTCTGAGAAAAACAGTTAAGCACTAAAAAAGGTCACAGGTGAATCGTGTAAGGAAATGAGGAGTGGATGCCAAAAATTTCATATAATTTTACAAGTAATGCATGTATTACAAATTTTAGGAATAATACAAGTTTAGTATTCTCAGACGCTTCGCCCTTGTCAGATTCTCTTAGTAGGTTCATAAAATTTTCACTGTTCATTGGCCTTTAACACATTGTTATATTTAGTGTTGGACTAGAATTCTTATTGCATTATTTATCCCAATGGTACATTGCAGCTGAAAATGTATCAGTCCCTACTCTGGGCTGATTAATTTTTGTGCCTATTTCATTCAGTTGCCAGCATAATTCCTATTATATTTCTGGTAACTGGCCCAAGGTTAACCAGTATTGATGGATCATGAAAACTGAAAGCAAAGAAAATAACAAGCAAACTGATGCAGAAAAATAAAGGACGGACTAGAGGAAATGATAAACATGAACAAAAACAAGATTACAAACATTTCTCCTGTGTGAAAGTTCATATCCTTAATCTTCTCTTCTGCACATTAACATAAAAAGTTATGGTATTATATAATCACTGCAAGATACTGTGTCCCTGATTCCTGTCTCACTGAGGGTGCAGCCACATGGCTGTGGAGGGCCTGCTGCTGCAGTCAGGGCAAGTGCAGGGACCTGGGCAGGAAGTATCCTGCTCCCCGCCCCCCCCCTCCGGGCAGGGCAGTTGGAGCTCCCTCCACGTTCAGGGCAGGCTGCGGCACTGGCCACATGAGCCGGTATCAGGCCCTGAGCAAGGTCCCTCCCCTGCTACAGATGTGACCCGGCTACATGAGTTGCACTGTTTTGCTACATAATGTGTCCTTGGAATTTTTCTGGGGATGCATTGCATAGCAGCTAGCCGCTTGTCCCACCTCAGGGCAGGGAACATCTGGTGGTTGCCGGCCACCCAATACACTGCATCACATGGTCCAGCTGCTCAGAGTGAGTTAAAGCTACCCATGGCATGGTAGCCTTCCCACAGAGTGTAATGTGGCTGCATAAGCGTTACGTTAATGTGAGGCTATTAGACTAGACCTTCTGTTTCTTTAAATAAGCATAGCTCAATTGATTTCAATATACTTTGCTGATTTACATCAGATGAAGATATAATCTAGTACTGTTCCCAAGAATGCTAGGCATGTATAAGTTCTAGCGTGGTAAACAGTGAGGAGGACAGGGCAGTTACACAGAGCAATTTGGATTCCTTGATAAAGTGGGCCATTCCAACAACATGCAATTGAATACAGCCAAATGCAAGGTCTCCTAGGAGAGAGGAGAGGGGGAATGGAAAAACTGCAACACCCTTGGTGAGTTACAGTTGCTAAGCAACACCTCTCAGGGTTTCTCTCTCCTCCCACGTTCAGGTACTAGCAGAGGGCTGAGTCTGCAGGCAGCTGCCTGTAGATGGCACCCAAGAGCACTGCCGATTTGGTGGCTGCTAAGCACTGAGCATTCTGCCTGTGGTGTCATACAGCTTGTATTGTGTGGAAGTGACTGTGGTGACTGACTGTTTCCCTTGCAGACCGTTTCTCCCTCACATTACCTTGTACAATTGTTTATCTGTGAAGTTTGAAGGTGTGAGGAGGGCATATGCATATTTGGGAATTGGAGGGTAGGCAAGAGGAGGGGGTTTATGGGGTTATGGGCAGGGGGAAATGTGGATTTGAAAGGGTAGGAATGATTGCTGTATTGGGGTTATTTAACTGAGCTGATTTTTCTTTGTGAAATAAGGTAAGGGAATGTGGGGAGGGAGGACAGGAAGAGGCTTGGGGGTTTGTATGTTATATTCTATTTTTGCACTTATTGTAATCTGCCCTGAGCCCTCCTTGAAAAAGGGTGGGATATAAATGGAATGTAATAATAATAAATAGTGATATACATCTAAGAACACAAGAATGCAGGGAATAACTCAAGAATAATAGACTATATTCTGGAAGGGAGTGACTATGAAAAGGATTTGGGGGACCTAGCGTGATTTCAGACATGCTGGGCCGGCCTTTGGCCATGGCACGGAATCATCATTTAATCCCCCTCTGGAATCCGGCCAGCCTGTCAACAGACATGCTGGCTGATTCCAGAGGGGGATTGGGGAAGGGGGCAGGGCTGCGCGGCACAATGTGCGGCCGCACAGTTCCGCTCCCCCATGCTCCCCCGGTCGCTGCGCCCGCCCCCACCCAGGGTATTGCCATGGCCCGGAATCGGTGGCAGTAACAGACATTACGTTACCATGGTCAACCACGAAATTACCCCTAGTGGACAAACATCTAAAAATGAGTTCTCAGTGAGGCTAAAAATCTTTGGATGTGTTAGTGGTTAGGAAGGGAGGAGATAGTTGAGAAGAGATGACAAGTGATGTTTTTACCTCTATACACCGCCTTGGCAAGACTTATTCTGGAATACTGTATCCAGTTCCAGTGTCCACACTTTAAAAAGGGATTTTGAAAAACTGAGAGTGCAGAGAAGCTAAAACATTTCATGAATTATTTCAGGGCTAGAAAACAAGTCTTACACCAAGAAACTGAATGAGCTCAGTCTATTTAGTTTATCAAAAAGGAGGACAAGATTTGACTTTATTGGGATTTACAAGTATTTTCTTGGGGAGAAAGCATCAGTTACTAAAGAAACTCTTTAATCTAGCAGAGGAAGGCATACCAAGAAACAATGGACATAAGCGTTAAAGCTGGACAAATTCAAATTGGAAATAAGGCACACATTTGAAACAGTGAGGGTGATTACCCACTAGAACAGACTGCCAAGAGAGGTGGCAAATTCAGAGCAAGACCAGACATTTTTCTTTGACTAAAATATTTCTTCTAGAACAAATTAGTGGGCATGATCATTGATATATGAATAACTGGAGAAAATTCAGTGAGCTCTTGTCTAAGCTTAAGTATATAAGTGTGTGAATTGTGAAAAGTCAAGAAATTTGTGGTTTACATTTAGTAGTAGTTTGCTGTTTATTAAACAATAAATCAAGATCCAACAAAACTAATAATTTTTAATGAAGCACTGTTTAGTGAACTGAGAACGTGGCAAAATAGTTGTTGTGAAGAACAATTAATTGGTACAAATGTGAGTGCAAATTCTGTTTTTGTTTTTTTTAACTTTAAAGCATGTCATTCAAAGTATACAACTTATGTGCACAATACAAATTTCATACATTTTCCTCAGTGACAATAAAAAGTGTACTTTATTATAAACTGAAGTAAAAATTAAAATTAAAAAGAGGTCACAGTTTTGTCATTGGTATGTGAAGATTATTCCAAGGGCCCATCCAGAGCTCTTCTTCATCTGACTGTGTGTGATCGCTGTGTGATTCCAAGGGTTCTCGGACATCCTCATTATCAACAACTGACTCCTGCTCTTCTGTGCTTTTCATTTGGTTGCCTCCTGACTTTGTTGCTATATTGTCAGCATCTATCATGGAAGAGGCAAAGGACACACTAGATGGTCTTGTGTTCAGTTTGTCACTAGAAGATGCTCCCTTTGAAAATGTGTTCAACGGGACATTCTCCTCATGTGTCACTGCTAACTTGTCCAGTTTCTTGAAGTGTTTCCCCAACCGAACAGGGGATGTAACTTTTAAATTATTGGTGAGGCAAACACGACGGGTTCTAACAACAGACCCATTTTGGGCAATATAAATGTTGCCATTGACATTGTTTTGAATATTAGGATTGCTCAGACGATTCCTCTGACATTCTGGAGCACTGTCTTCTCCAGTTGAGCTGGTCTCATATTCTGGATCAACTACCAACTTAATTCTTTTCTTTCTGGCCCACTGTTTGACAACAAGAGAGAAATAATTTATGAAACCTTTGTATGGCTTAGTATAAATACATAATTTTTAACTGTTCATATTCTATCAGAAAGGAAATTTTAATAAGATACTTAACATTTTAAAAGAAATATGTATTTAAGCATTCATTTTAATGTCTTTGTTGATCATTTACTTGTAACTGCCCTGATCATTGCTATATTTTAAGAACAATCTATCAAATGCCACAACATGTAAGTAGTTCCCCCTTCTAAAAAGATGCACAAATGTCTGAGAAACACCCATTAGGCTTAAATATTGTATATACACAACAATATTTCTGGTAGGGTCTATGTGAGCAGAGAAGCAGCTGACATATTTATACATGACATATTTCTCCAGGATGAGAAATTTAATAAGATGGGTTTGCTAAACATATATGCAGTTGTTTTCAGATAACTTGTGCTCTCATGAAATCAAGTTAATTCTTCACAGACTTTTAAAAATGGAGATGTTTCTTCCAGAAACAGGCTTAACAAAAATGGCCATGTGTAAATCACATTATAGATTAACAAAAATCATGCATTTTGACAAGGTGACAATTTTTCAGTTCATAATACATAGTAATACAAAACATGACTAGATCCCAGTCCCCTTTATAAAGCAGGTGCTGGAACATTCTGATATAAAATTAATCGCAGAGATGGTTGTTCTTGATACATACTTGTAATAATGGATTAAATATTTCAATAATCAGTACAGTTTTCTTAAACAGTGCAATTTGTGGCATTGCACAGCCTGATGGAGTGCTGCCCCTTTAAGAAGCAGCTGGTGCCAGCTTGGGGACTGAGCTAGTTGGGCTTCAGGCACTGCTTAAAGTGAGGGACAGTGCCTGAGCTCTAATGCCTGTGTATGGGCATGGCAAGAACCAGCCCAGGGGGAAGAATATAGCTTAAATGGAACAGAGTAGAGGGTGGTGAGATACTAGCACTTTAAGAGCCATAGGCTTGAGGGCTAGCCCCTCCTACTCTGGAGATATAAAGGAAGGCAGAAACAAGAGGGCAGTCTGTGCCAGGCTGTGGCCAGGAGAACATCTCTGTGGAGAGCTGAGGATTCTTCAAGAACTCTGTCCAGGGTGCTGAAACCCTGGCTGGGCAAGGCTGAGGGAACTGTGACTGAAGGGGATAAACAAGGATGGCAGCTGGGAATTGACATCTGGATCCCTAAGCAATGTGTCACTGGACTGCAGCAGTGAGAGGCTTGCCTGGACAGAAGTGAGACTGTGCCCAAGAAGGAGGGCCTAAGGTGGAACCCAAACTACAAGCACCATATGGTATGGATGGACTATATGTATGGTACTGTTTCTATGTGGAACAGCCAGCCAGAGGCAGGGACCTGGCTGAGCTAGGACTAGAGACAGGGCCGGGGTTGTCAAGAGCTGTTTCCCGGTGTTAGCAAGACTGTGTAAGACTACTGGATATAAAAGACTTCTATGGTGGAGAAGTATGGATGTGTATATATGATGAGACTGTATTAATAAACAGACTGTGAGATAATTACAAATAAGACACCTGTGTAGTTAGAAAATTCCCAAGAAGTACAGGAGTTGGGACTCTGATCCTTCAGGGACCTACTGCTGGGGAGCCACACCCTGTTACATATAGTATATAACCGCACTTCATATTTCTGTTTTACAATAAGCAAAGTTGCAGTGACAGCTGCTTTTCTGGACTTAAAAAGTTTAATTTGTTAGGCAAATACATAGTGAAAATAAAGTCCATAATGTAGGACTGGATGAATCATCACATTATTCCCTAGTTTGTGCCACTGTAGCGCCATTAAATCAAAGTATTTAAACAGGTCTAAAGCTGGAGTAAAGTAGTAGGGAATTACACAAGCGGTCTTTATATATTTCACACAGTGGGTGAAGACAAATGAGATGGTGGTGAGGCAGCTCCTCACCCCACCCCAGGGAGGGCCACTGCAGCCTCCACTCCTTGGGCCAGCAGAGAGGGTTGTTCTAATGAGAAGCCCTCTCCCCCCATAACTCACCCTTGGGAACTGCCATAACAGGTTCTCCACACTACAAATTTGTCCGAGGTGCTGTCCACATGGGACAGCACTCTTGGATTCTTGCTGCTCAGCAGGACTTGGCCCCTTACTTGAGCTGCCACAAAACAGTTGATTGGGGCACTCCTCAGGCCCCCCACCAGCTGTTTGGTGCACTCATGCAGCCTGCAGAACAGCTGATCGGGGTGGGGGGAGACCTGGAGGACTGTACTCACCCAGCCCACAAAAACAGCTGATCGGGGAGTCTGTTTGGCAGGCTGGGTGAGTGCCCTCCTCTAGGTCCCCCGATCAGCTGTTTAGCAGGCCAGCTGTGCACACTCCTCCGGGCCAGATCCAGGGACTTCGCCTTGTGGCGGGGTTAGGCAGAGCTGAACAAATAGGAGGGCCACATTAGCCTGGCTGGGCAAGCCTTAGTGTGGGTTACGTCGCTGACCTTCTCCCGATGACACATCCCATAGTAGCCAGCCACCCAGTCCAAGGCCACAGAAGATGAACATCTCGTGGGGACCTAACTAACGAGCAGGTGAGTCCCGAGCTTACATGGGCTAATGCGAGCTACTGTCCTGTTTGTTTTCACCCTGTACATAATACTTTACATTCAGCTCAGCATATAAACTTAAATTCAGAGCTGTGACTTTGTTCTAAATTATGATTTACACAAAACTTTGCTATTAATCATTTGATTTCAATATGCAACCAACAGTCTCATTAGAATACTGACTTCTTGCTCAACACTGAACCCAGCTTTTGCCATTACTGGGAACTAGTAATGAGAACGGCTGAACGTAGGGGCAGGCAACATAGGCAGTTGCCTAGGGTGGCGGATTTGGAAGGGAGGCACAAAAGCCCCCCCAAAGCTGCCACCACTGCCCGCTGCTGCAGCCGCCTACACAGCTGAGCTTTGATTGGCATGTGCAGAGAGCAAATATGGCAGCAGCTGGTGCACAGGCCTGAGGTGTGCACAGGGAAGCCAGCTGCCATGCAGCAGGCCACCCAGCCCATTCACTCCCTGGTTTGCCCAGCCTGCTTGCTTGCCAGCCCACCCTGACCTGCCTGCCTGTCCCACCTTCCCATTCACTCCCATGCCTGCCCCCAGCCTCAACCTACTCATTTGCCCACTTGCTTACCCCCAGCAGAGCCAGAAACTGGGGGTGATGCCAGGGTGCCAGACTGGATTTCTGGGAAGCAGCTGAGGATGCCCCCTCACTTTGGGTGAGTAAGATTTTTTTATTATTATTTTATGTTTGTCTATTTAATTTAATTTTTAATTTTCTTAATTTCCCCTCCCCAAGGGGGGAGCCTGATGCAGCTTGGGTGGGGTTGTGGGGTGTGGCTGGGGGGCATGGTTTCAGGGGGCAGCACCCTTAGAAGTGTCTAGTATGGCAGAAATCCTAAATCTGGGTCTGAATAAGAACACAGGGTTTATGTAAATAACTCTACAATGAGGGTACAGTGCACTGTGCTGGAGCTGATTTCTAACATAAACACACACACACATGGAAAGCCAGAGAGAACCAGATTTTAAAAAAAAACAACAAACAAAGAAATTCATGCAGTGTATGAATAGAAGATATTTCATATGTTTCTCAAAAAGAAAACTTTGCAGAAATTACTAATTTCACCTTTCTGTCCTTGTACGCATCTATCATTTTTGTTTCAGTATGTTTTGTATGGTATGGTTTGGTATGCCACTAATTGTAACAAGATGGGTATCAGTGTAATTGAAATATACGATGAATTTTTTTCATTTTCTTATTTTACTGTTTCTTTATCAAACCTGTAGCATTTTTCAAAGATCACACAGAGGGCACTGCAAACAAAGCCATGCCTTACTTCAAAATGGTCACCTACTGTTCACTTTGTTAAAAGGACGTGGAGTCACCAGTAATCTCTGACTCTGATGCTGCAGTATCAGGAGTCCTTTCAGTGCCAGCACCTGATTGAAGTTCACTCTCTTCTGAGGATATTTTATCTCTTGCATTCCTTCTCTTTGTGTTTGAATCAGAACTTTGAACATTGGAATCCTGGGAAGTATCAGTTTTAGTGGAAAAAGCAGCACTCTCTGAGCCCTTGGAGGCAATGGCATTTTGACTTTCAAGTTTTTCGGATTTACTCTTGCTGATAGTTTCTTTCCTATCACTTGCATCTGTATCAATCTCTTCTGTGGTACTCTTCCTCTGATTGGAGACAGTATTTCCATCGACAGAGGAGGTTTCACCTGTATTATCTGGACTCACATCTTCTTCCAAAGCTGACTGTTCCTCTTCTTCTGATAGTTCCTCGATTGTGTCCTGTCTTTCATTGCCAGTTCTAGGTGTTTTTTTCTTGTATCTGGATCCAGAACTCTTGTGTCTTTTATTAACTGATACATTTGAACTAACTTCACTATCAGAGTTCATCCCTTCTGACCTTGTTCCTCTGCTAGATTTACTTCCCTTACTTAAGTCACTAGATCTTTCACTAGCTGTTCTACTGTCATAACCACTAAGATCAGATCTGCTGAACGAACTTTGACTTGATGATGTCTGTGACTGAGAATCAGAGTCTTCCTCTCCAGAGCTCTCAGATGTGTCATCATCTGATTCGTCTTCACTATCTGATCTTGATAGAGATGTACTTTCACCGGAGTCTTCTAGGTCATTGTCATCTTCATCAGAGTCTACAGTGCTTTCAGTGGTTTCATCTTGATCCAGAGTCACTTTCAAATAGTCTTTATGTTCTTCTTGGGAGGGAGAGGGGCTACTCCTCATTGATGATTCATCATCGTCTGAAGCAGTAGATTTTCTTTTCTTTTTCTTCTTATCGTAGATGTCTGAGACTTCACTATCTACAGGCTCACTTTCTGCTGTGATGCTAATTGAAACTCTTGATTTGGTTTCATCTTTTTCAGATTCTGAACTTTTGCCATGCTCCTGAATTTTTTTGGTTGAGGGTCTGTCATCTGCTGATTTTTGGAAATAACTGCCTTTGATAACCATGCTGCCTTCACCCGCCACTTGGCGAGCTGACATCAGCTTGGCATAACTGGAATCTTTTCTACTGCCTTTTACTTTCTGTAGGATCATTGGGAATATCTTTGCTTTCTTCCAAGGAGAATGTGCAGGCTCAGCTACCCCTGCTGGTTTGTGGGTACTAACTGCTATTCGACTCAATTGCATTACTGCTTTTAGTTTCCTTTTCCCCTGGCCAGTGCTGTCTCTTAGAGCCATCCCTACTCTTACAGCACTACCGTCTACCTGACCCCCTGGTCTCTGGCTTATACCTCTGCTTGTAGGAACTGTGCCTCGTCTCATTCCCTGAAAATTATGAAAATGGAACTTAATTACAATCTGAACAATGAATACTAATATGAAAACTTGTTATCTTAGGATAAAAGGAAGAGAAGTAAGGGTTAACGTAACCATACTGCATTTCTCTGCAATAAAACATGGATTAGCTGTTATTTTGCCTATCCCTCTTCCTAACATTTATAGGACTAAATGAAAAAGTTCAATTTCTGGGATGGCCGAATAATTCAGGCTTCTTACTTTGTTCTAGAGTAAAAGGATTCTTCTTATTTAATTAATTTATTTAATTTATTTTTATTTCTATACCTTCCTCCTCTCAAAAGACTCAGGGCGGTGTACAATATATTGAAAATCCCCCAAGATGATTAGAAAGTAACCCCCCAATTACCCCATACAAAATATAAAATTCCTTAGAACCCCCTCACTCCAATCACTGTCCCACACTTGGCCATCTCAAAGCTTCGGGAACGTGTCATCTACTCCCGCTGCCTGCACCTCCTCTCTGCCAACTCCTCCCTGGACCCTCTCCAATCTGGCTTCCACCCCCTCCGCTCCACTGAAACTGCCCTGGATGTCCCGACGTCAACTCAAGCTCAACATGGCCAAGACCGAACTCCTCATTTTTCCTCCCTCCCCTTCCTCTCCCTCTAACCTGACCATCTGCATCGATGGGGTCACCATCCATCCCATTCTCCAAGCCAGCAGCTTGGACTTCATCTTTGACACACAGCTCTCTTTCAAACCTTACATTGACTCTGTGGCCAAATCCTGCCGATTCACTCTCCACAACATTGCCCGCATCCG